>JAJJWW010002894.1:57533-274833 GCA_023531295.1 Papaver armeniacum | reverse complement strand
TATAGTTTTTATATCTGGATCGTTAGAAGCCTTCGCATTAGATTTATATAGCATTATTATCTAGGAATCTGACAATAAGCAAAAAAAATTCTAACACTAAATCTGAAGAGAAGCTGTTTTTAAGATCCATATATTCCCTTCCTATCTCCTAAGACTCCAAGAGTATGTGATTGGTTTTCAATTATATTCGATGAAAAAAAAATGTATTAGAACATCAAGAACCATTGATTGACCATCTTATGCCTACTAATATCCGTATGAGGATTTGATTGGCACATCCTTCATGTAGAATTTTAAAATAGAATGATCATAGAACACCCTCTCATGTGTTACTTCACAATCTTTGGTTGAAATATGTTGGTATATCAATCAGATTTTTCACGTATCGCTTGCAAAATTTATGGTTAATGAAAATTTATTGAAAATTGACATACACCAATAACATAAAAGAGAACCAAAAAATTACCATGGAGATACATTACATCCCTCCTAGGTTGACCGAAGACGGGATAGGAATTTAAAAAGGCTATCATAATTGGAACACGTTTTAGGTTTAACAACCGTTCAGTACCAATAGAATCTAACATACTACCCTAATTTTATTCGAAGGTTACACTGAAACCCCAAATGGAAAAACTGATAGAACTATTCAACCAATGATGAAGGGAGCCTAAAATCAAATGAAGGGAAAAGATGAGCAACCACATGATTTCTATATTATAAGGGACAATGGTGTTTTTCCATATGGACGGTTATCAACATTTGGGACATATAAAGGACGGTCTAGATTTAAGTTTTTCAATCTACATTTTTATCATATAAAGAAGGGTTGAGATTAAGCCCCAGATTTAAGATTTTTAATCTACATACAAAGAGTGATCTAGATTGTGCCACATATTTAATAAGTTTTTGTATTTCCTCTCCACCCTCTTAATGTCATTTATTTGGGAGTTAATTTTCCCATTTAATGTGAAACCATTTATTGTATTCTAAATTAAATTCCCTTTTAACTTAATCCCTTTCATAATCCAAATCAACATTTTTAGCATATAAAGAATAGTGGTGCCTCATGCCTAAATTTTTTGGTCATATATGAAATTTGATTTCTTTTTGTTTCTATATGTTGTATTTTGTGATCTGGATTTTGTTTCTTCTTTGCAGTTAAAAGATATTCAAATATAATTGTACTATATTCATTTTTACTCTTATATTAGGTTTCCTAATACCCGTATCATTTAATCTTTTATTATTTTATGTTGTCCAATTTAACTTTGACTTCTTCAACCAAAATAAAGAAGATTTTCATGGAGTGAAAATAATTAACAAAGAAAGCCCCGGTTCCATTGTTATTGCCCTTAGAATTTTTAAATATTTTTTTAACTGTATTGCTACTTCTGTCGAGAGTTTCAGTCTCTTATTGGACTATGTATGTACATGTTGGTATCAAATGGATTGGAGATTCCTGATTAATATTTTTTTTCATATCATATGAACCTTGAAATTACATATGTTCATACGGTGCAGGCATATCTTAAAGATTTTATGTTTTTTCTTTCTTTATTGGGAAAATGTCAGACAAAAATACATTTTTGAAAAACAACCATTTTGGTTTTTGGTATAGTTTTTATAGCTTGGATCGTTAGAAGCCTTCGCATTAGATTTATATAGCATTATTATCTAGGACTCTGACAATAAGCAAAAAAAATTCTAACACTAAATCTGAAGAGAAGCCGTTTTTAAGATCCATATTTTCCCTTCCTAAATTAAAATCAACATTTTTAGCTTATAAAGAATGGTGGTGCCTCATGCCTAAATTTTTTGGTCATATATGAAATTTGATTTCTTTTTATTTCTATATGTTGTATTTTGTGATCGTGGATTTTGTTTCTTCTTTGCGTTAAAAAGATATTCAAATATGATTGTGCTATATTCATTTTTACTCTTATATTAGGTTTCTAATACCCGTATCATTTAATCTTTTATTATTTTATGTTGTCCAATTTAACTTTGACTTCTTCGACCAAAATCAAGAAGATTTTCATGGAGTGAAAATAATTAACAAAGAAAGCCCGGGTTCCATTGTTATTGCCCTTAGAATTTTTAAATATTTTTTAACTGTATTGCTATTATTTCTGGAGAGTTTCAGTCTCTTATTGGACTATGTATGTACATGTTGGTATCAAATGGATTGGAGATTCCTGATTAATATTTTTTTTTATATCATATGAACCTTAAAATTACATATCTTCATATGGTGCAGGCATATCTTAAAGATTTTATGTTTTTTCTTTCTTTATTGGGAAAATGTCATACAAAAATACATTTTTGAAAAACAACCATTTTGGTTTTTGGTATAGTTTTTATAGCTGGATCGTTAGAAGCCTTCGCATTAGATTTATATAGCATTATTATCTAGGAATCTGACAATAAGCAAAAAAAAATCTAACACTAAATCTGAAGAGAAGCTGTTTTTAAGATCCATATTTTCCCTTCCTATCTCCTAAGACTCCAAGAGTATGTGATTGGTTTTCAATTATATTCGATGAAAAAAAAATGCATTAGAACATCAAGAACCATTGATTGACCATCTTATGCCTATTAATATCAGTATGAGGATTTGATTGTCACATCCTTCATGTAGAATTTTAAAATAGAATGATCATAGAACACCCTCTCATGTGTTACTTCACAATCTTTGGTTGAAATATGTTGGTATATCAATCAGATTTTTCACGTATCGCTTGCAAAATTTATGGTTAATGAAAGTTCATTGAAAATTGCCATACACCAATAACATAAAAGAGAACCAAAAAATTACCATGGAGATACATTACATCCCTCCTAGGTTGACCGAAGACGGGATAGGAATTTAAAAAGGCTATCATAATTGGAACACGTTTTTAGGTTTAACAACCGTTCAGTACAATAGAATCTAACATACTACCCTAATTTTCTTCGAAGGTTACACTCGAAACCCCAAATGGAAAAAAACCGATAGAACTATTCAACTAATGACAAAGGGAGCCTAAAATCGAATGAAGGGGAAAAGATGAGCAACCACGGGATTTCTTTTCTCGGGAGACACGAGATGTAGTTGAGTTTTCTGGTTAATATATACGAACCGGCACTCTAACCGAATTAATAATAATAATGTTGAGATTCACTTTAATTATAAGTAGGAATACTAAAAAATTACAAGAAATCAAGTAATTGAATCAAGTTCACAGTGCATCATCGAATGATTGCAATGGGTAGACAAACGGTAAGTGATAATTTGGCGGTATAGCAATGGGACCATCACATTTTATAACTTCAAAAACATAAAAACAATGGTGGAAAAATGTTTCATGCCAATTTCGTTGCTGATGGATCGACCATCAGATCCATCACACTAACAACTAATGATATAAAGTAATATACATGATACAAATTGATAGTAGATACGGAGTATGATCCGCAATAATATAAGTAATCGGAATTGCACTAATTTTTTTAGCACAAAATAACAATCTAATTAAATGATGGATGCACTGCATTTGTAATTTGGAATGCCATCGACAAGTTGATTCTATTCAAACAAGGAATTTCTAGGAGTTCCAGCTTAGAATTTAGGTTTTCAGGTATGTTGGTATTGTTTGCAACAACTGTGAATGGATAGTTATCAATAAGCATATATGAAACTAGATGCTGATTCCAGTATACGCACTTACATTGGATATGTTTACAACCAAAAAAATTACTCTCTGGTGTATATATGTATGTGTACATTCATATATGGACATCCTAATCACCATCTAACAAGAAACCGATCCCGTTGATGTTAATAATATCGATCAAAGCTTCAATTCAATTTAAGAAAGATTACCATTCTCCGAGTTTCCCACACTCATCTCATGGTATTCTCGCAAGAAAATAAATATACAACTAATACCAAAACAACTCATAGCCCCGTGCCATTATGGCACGGGTCATATCCTAGTAGCATTTTATGGCAGATCCCACTTAACCACTATCGTGCAACTGGTTCAAAAAAAAAATGTCGCAGACCTTCGGTTGCATCGGCAATTATCGATATTCCAAATAATGCTCTAGGAGATTTTGGAACCCGTCCCCTTCGCAAGAAAGTTAAAATTATAGTGTTTTGATGTTTGAGTGTTTCGTGCCTTCTGGTTGTACTTGGTTTTGGGTTAGTCTTGGATTGTTGGAGCTTTAAATAGAATTCAAAATTTCAGTTTCATTTGAAATTCATGTGAATTAGTGTCTGTAACATGACAACAACAGTTGCTGTAGTTGTCTTAGGGACAAAGACGACTTTTTTCTTAGCAAATGTCATTCCAATTCCTATTCCAATAATAGCTTATGTTCTTGAATTTTTTTGTCGGTTCTTCATGTATATTCCATTAAATAACAACAAGATTAGTTTTATTTTAGAATATAGAAACTCAACAAGTTGTAGGAGGACGTAATAGTAGGAGCTACGGCTCGTACAACATGTAAGCCAAATCTGCTAAGCAATTGCAAAATTTCTATATGCATGCATCTCGCATGCGTACAATAACAACAAAGAGTCTCGAGTTCAAGTGTCCCGGCCAATTCGATAAAGAATCTCAAGTTCCAGTCAATAATAGCCTCGAGTTCAAGTGTCCCGGCAATTCTATAAAGAGTCTCAAGTTCCAGTCAATAATAGCCAAACGGGTTTTGACTTGCCAATTATTTTGGATTAGTTAAGAATTTTGGTACATACGAGTTTCGAACTCGGGTCACTGGTATCATCACCCAATGACCTTAACATTGCACTACCGTGATAGTGACACCGGCTTTGACTTGTTAATTTCACTTTTGTATTCTACAAATCGATAACCATATTTTAGGAATGGTGATAAGGTATGTCCTCGAGCTAGATACATTACTTAGTTACCCTTGATTAGATTAAAAGAATTTCTTCATAATATAAAGAATACTCGGAGATTATGCTGACAAGTTATAAGCCGAACATCGGTTTTTTTTTAAAACATACCCAAGTTTGACTGACAAGTAATCAGGCGAACTTCACTTTCTAATTGCGTAACATATGTTCGGCAGATTCAAGAAAAGAAAAAAAACATGATGAGCGAACATAGTGTTGTTCTTGATTAAGTGAACTTCGGCTGTCATTTTCTTGTTTCATAATCAGCCGAGTTGTTCATCAGCGCAGTTGGCATGAAGAACAATAAGCATTTCAGCTGACCGAACTTCACTTTGAACATAATCCTATCAAAGCATTGCTCATAAAAGAAGAACAATATCGAGGTTTTGGTTAGCTTTGTGCTACTAATGGAATTTGTTTTTGGAGAGTACACTTTCAAGGACACCACATGAGAATAGACTAGAAAAACATATGAATTGGATGTTGAATATGCACGCTAGTCTATATTATAAGGAACAATGGTGTTTTTCTATTTGGACGGAGAGTTACAGTTTGGACACATAAAAGATGGCCCAGATTAAGGCACATATTTAAGTTATTCAATTATATTTCTGGGACATAAAGAATGGTCCAGATTGAGCTACATATTTAAGATTTTCAATATATATTTTAGGTTTATAAAGAGGGTGTTCTTGTATATACCCCTCAGAAATACTATTGGTACCCCTTTATCTGCATACCCTTAAAACTTATATACCTACCCCATCAAATATGTTAAATTCCTATACCCCAAAGAAACCATATCTTCTCCATCGTATCTTCTCCTTCGATATTAATTCGAGGAAAATGCAACTACAATTACAATTGACGGATTTCTTTACAAAAATAGAAGAGTCAATTCTCGATGATCTTCATTTGAAAACAAAATAAGAACAAAGGTGAGCGTAATCATCTGAAATCAATCTCAAAACCTAAAACCTAGTTTACATCGATTTAACCTAATCTCATCAATCGTTGACATCGACAAAACCTAATCCATTATTCTTCATTAATCAACTAGTGAAAGAATTTCAACATCATATATTAACGAGATCAATGTATAAGTCTTTGTTCTAACAATTATATGTTAACGAGACTTTTAATCAAAAAAAAATAACGCATCACGATCAATTTAACATGTTCTGTTTTTATGAGAAGATACATTTGGGAATAAGCCGAAAAACTGACTGATCAAGTAAAAGTCACAAGCTCTAAACATAACGTTGTTTATTGAACATTAGTTGGTGATAACGTAAAAGACTTCAAATCAAAATTCCTTTAATTGGTTTTTTTGTAGGTGTTGGATTTAATTCTTTGTGCTTATGAATTCTCTATTGTGATAAGGAAGAACGAAGAAAATTTTTGCAGGGACAAATTTTGAATGTTTCATCACCAGAAACGATTGAATATATCAGTTTTTTTTTTTTTTCTTTCTCTCTTATTTTTTTTTTATAGATATATAAGTTTAATCTGTTGCTAACTTTTTCTCTCGATTATATAACTATTCCTTTTCGATTTCAATTTCTTTTAAGGTTTTATGTATGATTATTTAACAAATTTTGAAGGGGTATCGTTATCAAAATTTTCAAACAATTTAATGATTTTCATATTAACCTAATTATAACTAACATAACTAACTCATGGGGTTATCGTTAGTATTTTTAGGGGTATATAAATGAACACCATATAAAGAAGGGTCCAAATTAATTCACATGTTAATTTTACCCAAGACAATAAATTTAGACTTTTAATGTGCATTGGTCACTCATTTATTTGGGAGTTATTCCTCCCATTTAATGTCAAACAGTTTTAAATTCCTTCTCAAGGTCTGATTCACTATTGTTTTGGTTGATTAAGATAATTGTTGTTAGCTCTTCCCTTTAATTTTTTGTTTAACATCAATGGATTCATGGAGTTTGATTTTTCTTTGTTTCTTTTTATTAATATTGTATTTTGTTATCTTAATTTTGTTTTTTCATTTGCAGTCAAAAGATACTGATCAGATATGATTGTCATCTATTCATTTTTATTCTTATGTTAGTTTTTTTTTAATACCATAACCATACCATTAAATTTCTCTTTGTTTCATTTTTTATTTTCTATGGACAATCCTTTGCATAACTCTATTCTCAAGGTATGATTTACTATTGTTTTGGTTGATTAAGATAATTGTTGTTAGCTTTTTCCTTTAATTTTTGTTTAACATCAATGGATTCACGGAGTTTGATTTCTCTTTGTTTCTTTTCATTAATATTGTATTTTGTTATCTTAATTTTGCTTTTTCATTTGCAGTCAAAAGATACTGATCAGATATGATTGCCATCTATTTATTTTTATTCGGGTTATTAATGTTTGGTACCTGGTAAATGTCCAACACATTGCTTTGGTACCCAACATTTTGAATATTAAGGGATGGTACCTGGGACCGTCGTTGACTGTCAAGTCAGGCCGTTGACTGTAACATCTGTTAACTATATATTTTATAATTCTTAATAAATTTTAATTATTTAACGGCGTTAACGGCCGTTACCACGTGACTTTCGCAAAAAACGAGTGTTTATATTTAATTTAATCTTATGGTTACAAATAGATTGATCCAACGATTATAATTTCACTAAAATTATGCTCGTTCAGAACTCTCGTCGAACACTTCCGGTGCGTCTTCCCGTTGATGAAAAGCTAGTCTAACCTCTTTTATGTCTTCTTTCACCTGCATATTCGAAATCTAATAAGAACCCAAGTTTAATCGTACCAGGACTCTAAGTAATCAACAATCATATTCTCCTTTCAGAAAACTCAGTTCAAAAATATGCCAAAAAACCTAACTTCCGGCAGAAAACCAAGCCTAATCATTATCAAACTCGTAACTCTTTGACCCAAACTCTGTCATTTTTAGCTTCGAAATCATATCCATCTGCCCCATCAACTAAATATCTAACCAAAATTTAGACAGATTTGAGTTTTATTATAAACCCGATTCCAAATACCCATGTAACTCCTCATTCACCTCCTAATCCTCTCCACTGATTACCACAAATTGATGGAAGCAACAACAATTTCAGTCCCATCTTGCACAAAACCACGATACACCCATATTATTGTCATCTTTATAAAACCCTAACTTTCAGATTTGTAAAATTTTAACACATATTATCAAAATTAAAGAACAAAATGAAGATCAAACGAATTAACATACCTTTTTAGTCAATAATCTGACTGCTTTTAATAAAGAAATTCTTCTCTGTTAATTTGAAAATAGGACTAGCGTGGGTTTCGTATCTTGTAAATTTGTTAGAGAAGAAAAAGAAATGTGGTGGTAGGCTCCGCAAAGATGTGCGACTGTGGGGAAGGTGGGGTTTACCTCTGGACCTCATTTTGACCATTCATTTGAGTTACTGATAGAGATTCGGACAAATGTTATGTTGACGTTAGGATAATTATAGTCTTTGTTAGTATTTATAAGGCTAAAAAGGTAACCGTACATATTCTGTAACAGAATTATAATTTAGTTAGGTCAATGGTTTGACTTGACAGTCAGCGTCAATTCCAGGTACCATCCCTTAATATTCAGAAGGTTGGGTACCAAAGCAATATGTTGGGTATTTGCCGGGTACCAAACATTAAATATCCCTTTTTATTCTTATGTTAGTTTTTTTAATATCATAACAATACCATTTAATTTCTTTTTGTTTCTATTTTTTATTTTCTATGGACAATCCTTTGCATAACTCTATTCTCAAGGTATGATTTACTATTGTTTTGGTTGATTAAGATAATTGTTGTCAGCTTTTCCCTTTAATTTTGTTTAACATCAATGGATTCATGGAGTTTGATTTCTCTTTGTTTCTTTTCATTAATATTGTATTGTATTATCTTAATTTTGTTTTTTTATTTGCAGTCAAAAGATACTGATCAGATATGATTGCCATCTATTCATTTTTATTCTTATGTTAGTTTTTTTTAATACCATAACCATACCATTTAATTTCTCTTTGTTTCTATTTTTTATTTTCTATGGACAATCCTTTGCATAACTCTATTCTTAAGGTCTGATTCACTATTGTTTTGGTTGATTAAAATAATTGTTGTTAGTTTTTCCCTTTTATTTTTTGTTTAACATCTATGGATTCATGGAGTTTGATTTCTCTTTGTTTCTTTTCATTAATATTGTATTTTGTTATCTTAATTTTATTTTTTCATTTGTAGTCAAAAGATACTGATCAGATATGATTGCCATCTATTCATTTTTATTCTTATGTTAGTCTTTTTTTAATACCATACCATTTAATTTATCTTTGTTTCTATTTTTTATTTTCTATGGACAGGAAATTTTCCAACTAGACTTTGAATTTTTCAGGCCAATATCAGAGGATTTACATGGAGTGAAAACAAATGACGAAGAAAACGATGGTTTCATTGTTATGCCCTTAACTTGGGTCGGTAAATAACATTTTTTAACTGTGTTGCTACTGTTGTTGGAGAGTTCGAACTCTTAGTTGGACTAGAGTCGTGTACATGTTGGTATCAAATGGGTTAAAGTTTCTTGATTATATTTGTTATTCTTCAAATTCTTTGTATCATGTGATCACCTTGAAATTACATCACTTCATATTTATAACCTTTTGATGGTTTAAAAAGTGAGTATTTGTGTATCTTAAATTCTTCATGCATAGTCAAATAATGGTTGTATGCAGTTGATATCAAAAAATGGTTAGCAGACCATCTTTTAATTTGGGGAGATCGTTTTTAATCAATGAAGAAAGCGGTTTAGGGAGCAATGCAGTGATGCAAAATGTCTTTTTGTGGAATGCGTCATTATACCTATATGTTTGGACTATACAAATTGCTATTCCATGTATTTTATCATTGACGCAGATGATTTTTTTTTGGTATTCCAGAAAGGTACAAGTCTAATTTTTTCTAGAAGATGTGGTTCATATGCACATATGTGATTTCCATGACCAAATTGTCGAGTTTTCTAAAGACGACTATCTTGGTTTGACAGAGCTTCGTGCATAAGAACCCATCTAGATCTTGCATCTAAAGATACCATGACTAATACTTGATCCATCACGTACCTAGATTTTATTCTAAGCATATCATTTAATATTTGGGCTTCTTCAATTTCATCGAACATACCGACTATCTAGCCAAACTCTTATAAATATCTTACACTTAGTAGAAGTCGATTAACGAATATTTTAATATTTAATGTCATGTTCATTTTGTGCTAGCAATTATAAAATTATGGTTGTTTTAGGTCTCTTATGTACTCTTGGGTCAAGGTGTAATATCAGTTCCATTTGCAACTTTTCATACCATTGGTATTTAGAATAAGTCTCTTATTTACTTTTAGGTCTCAAACGCATATGCTGACAAAGAAGGACTCTCCAACACATGTATCATTTATCGATTCATGCGTTAAAATGGTAGATTTTTTTGTTTGGATCTGCCATTTTATTTAATGCGAGTCTTTAACTATTTAGTAAGACAATAAATTTGTGTTATTAGTTTGCAAGGAAAAGCGTACTGGACATATGATGTATGCAATTTTATCACACGCATCACTTCTCACCGCTAAGAAAGATTCAATTCTCTTCACATCACTAATATCCAAGGGAATGATGTATGATTCAATGTTTTACATTTTTATATTTTTTTTTTGTATTTTTTGCTGGGTGTTTTTCAGATGTTAGTTTAAACCATAAATGTATAGTCTTTATAAGGAGGCTTCATAGTATAGTGTAACTTCTCCCAAACCTAGAACATTGTAGGGAATGATGATTGTCAATTACCATATTTATGCAAATGACATGTTTAATGGCCGTAAAATAAAGACTGGCCGTAAATTATATTAACCAACAGATTAATTTTTTTTACCACAGGTTCGAGTATTACTAATGTGTAACCAGGCCAATTATACATTGATACAAGAATACAGTTAATGTTTGTTTTTGAAAACAGTCAGCGGTTCCAAGAATTAATCAGATATAACACTTTTTAGGGATACGAAAGAAGGGTTCCCAACTCTGGTTCAACTTTCAAAATTTCGAAAATAAATTACACTAAATTTGTTTTTAGCACAAAATAACAATTTATTTATAGATAGGTCATATATAACCAACACCAAAACTAACTTATAGCACCGTGCCGTTACGGCACGGATGAGTTCCTATCATTTTTATAAAAACAAATGGGTTTTCCTCAATCTAACGGTCTTTAATTGACTTTATTAGCTGGTCGATGGCTCACGGTGATCTCAAAACTTAGGGAACTGAAGGGGACAAATCGTAGCTCATAATGCACCCTTATCCTACGCCCCTATCCAATGGCCCAGATTTAACTTTGTTGTGCATTACCTAAATTAAGTTTTCAGAATAATGTCAAATTCAATAACTGCCCAATTTTCCATTGATTGATCTTCTGTTCCGCAATTTTTCCTCCCTTCCGTTACGTCAATTTGTATTAACACCTCCATTGATCTTTTTTACTCCACCAATTGAATTCTACCGGACAGCTTTACTCGATTTACTACTAGATTACTGCTGCAGCAGTGAGGGGTCGACGAAGAAGAAAAAAACGACAAAAAGACGAAAAAATTGATCTACTCCTACGAAACCTTTACAGCATTCGACAATTTTTCTTTTGCAAATTAATTTTCTTAACAGATCCGCTACAATAATTTTTTTTTTTTTTTTTTTTTTTTTGTTTGTTTAAAGGTTTTGAAGAGCTAGGATTTGACAACCAGGGAGCAATTGTGCAATTTCATACATGGCGTTATAAGCCTTCATGCTTAAAAAATATATATATATAGCCTTGACTAATTACTTGATGCTAGGGGTGTACAGAATGCCCGGAAGCCTTCGGCCTGCCATGTACCGTCCGGGTCCGAAGGAGCCCATGGACGCCCGACACTGACTGTCATGGGGCTAGCTTAAGCCTACCCGATAATTATAAGTGGGCGGACCCGGGTTTTTTGTTCAAATATTGCCATCTTGTTACCCTGCCCGGTAGCTTGTTTAGTTACCCGACCTGCCAGACTCCCAATAGCCTCAAAAAAAAATTCTACTAGTGTGATGGATTTCTCGAGAACTTCAATTTCATATGTGGACAATTTGGGGTTAGAGAAAATTCTGAATTACATTTCACAATAATGAATATGAATTGCTTGAACTATCATTTGAACGAGTTACAGATATATCATCATTCATCAAGCCAAAAAAACAACCATATATACTTTAAAATTTTGAATTATCTCTCAAAGCCCGAGGCCTGCCTTTACCGACCTTTACGGCTCGGCTGTATTGTTTCACGAGTATGGACGGGCCATGGGCATTAAATTTTTGTTATTGCCCGGTCCGGCCTGGCCTGTTAAACTTAATGGGTAGTAAGGACTACAAGCCCGTCCGGCCCGGCCTGTGCTATAATCGGGCTTGGGCTGGGTTGCCCGGCCCAATGTACACCCCTACTTGATGCATCTCTATACAGCCTTTGACTACGAACTTGATGCATCTCAAATGACTAATGTCAGTTTCCAACACAATTTGTTCACTTCCCATGGGTAGCACTGAACTAAATCCTATCCTAATAAATGTAAGCCGTAGATAGGCATAAATTAAATAGTGGTCGTCGATTGAAAATACAAAAGTTCTTCATCCGAAGCCAACCCTAACCTAATTCAATTTTCTTCTCTTCTCCTTCTGTACCGCCTCCCCTTCCCAACCGCTACTCTACACAATCACCTTCTTCTACTCCGTGAATTAAAGCAATCATTAAGGTCTCATTATTTTTCAATTTCCCTCTTTCCTTCCACTAAACCAAAATTGTTTATTCAACACCAATTTTGAAAATTTTGCTTTTGCTTTTGCTTTTTTTTTTTTTTTTTTTTTTTTTTAAATATTATATTGGTGTTCATTAGTGTGAATTTTCAATATATTTGAGATTAATCAATGATCAGAAGAAGATAGTTTATTGCTTCAAAAACGAAAAAAAGATGATGAGTTTATCATGTGTTATGTTTTGGATCGATTTTTTTGTTTCTGGATCGGGTATGGTTTTACCCAGATACTCGTCATCTTCTTCACCCGAGTTTCTGCAACTGTGAAATCACAATTTCTTTCTCTGCTTCTGGACTTGATCACGTTTAAAGCTGAAAATCAATTGGTTGAAGTATAAAAGCTTCAGTTCCATCAAATTAACAAAATCAACAGATTTTTTTTTTTTTTTTTGAGTTTGGAAAATATTGAAGAACAAATTGATCGATTCCGATCGATCAGATGGATATTTCGAAGTAATTTTAATAGTGAATTCGTTTTATAAGAAATTTGATTGATTAACTCAATTTCGAGCTTAATTTCATGAAATTGTATTTTCAAAAAAACTGATTTTAAATTTTCTGGACATTTGTTGTGTCTGACATGATGCATATTTTTGATCCTATAGAAGGCCTCCCTAAAGGTCGGCCGATTAAGTGATCATATTTTCTTTCCCCAAATTGCAATTTCGATGATCTCTTTGATCGGGAATCAAAATCTGTGGTTAGTACTTTACCTATGTTTAGGTATTTCGATTTATTTTAATTCATTATTTGTTGTGTTTGATATGAATTGTTTTGATTTCAAACAATTACACATGGGTAGACCTCATCCTGTACATGAGATTTTGTATAGATAATTAGGTTTATGAATCTCTAAAGAGATTTTGAAGTGGATTTTTTTTAATTACAAAATGTTCTAACTGTTTTGTGTTGGTTCATTAACATATGGTTCCTCAGGTTTGGGCGAAAAAGGTAGTGAGCTAGAGAAGTCACCCGCTGAAGAAGTATATGAATTCTCCTAATTCAGGTACTCCATACACAATCCCTTGATTACCCCATATTTAGTTTCTTTCAATCTCTAAGATTGATTTATTATTGTGAATATAAAAGTTGTTATCATTTTTTTTTCATAGGAAGGTTGATTTGTTTTTCCGTAGTTTTGTTATTTAGGTAATACAAAAAAAATCAATCCCTTCATCACTCTAGAGCTAATTTTGTATTTTCAGGATATTTTTTGATATGAAAGTTTTAGAAGGTTACACATATCATGAGATTTTGTACAGATATTGGAACTTTAATTCTTTAATGTCAACTTCTGTTATGGATTTGCTTTTGAATGAGCAAAGGAAGCTTAATGGCGAATTCTGGGATTTCATCGATCTCTATATATCATTCCCGGTTGATAATTTTGAACTAGAGAGCAAAGAAAAGTGTGAAGCATTCTCAGCCTAAAATCTGTGCCACCTGCTATACGAAATAAAGAATCTGCATACCATATTGATGCAATTTTGTGCAGCGAAGATACAGGGTGGTAACAAAGAAATGTCAGAAGATTGTTTGACAGATTGTAATCAGAGTAGATAACCTGTTTATCACAAGGCGATAGCAACGAATAAGTCAGCTACAAGGAGTTAGATTAAACCACATAAGAAAGAAATAAACACAGAAACTAAGTACCCAGTAAGCAAGAATACCTTTAGGGTTAGATTACAAACACTTAGATATTTTACATGTGCAAAGGCACGAAGTAACCGACTTATTTCTGCGACTGCACCACTATATTCATAAAAGTTGACGTCTATAGTTGCTTCCACCAGCGCTGGAAAGCTAGACAAGAGAAATCCTTTTGCAAGAGGACTAGTGTACGAAAAAGAAACAAGCCTTGGTGCATCAATTTTGAAAATACAGTCTCCTGAACCATTTCCCTCAGTGGTCCAATGATCAATTTTGATGAGTTTCAGTGTCGGAACTGAGATACAAAAACATTTCATACTAACAGAGCAATGTTCCAGAATCAATTCTTCAAGGACATGAGAATTTGAAAAGAGTTCCTCATTCCAGCATTCATCGGTAAACTTAAAAAGATGAAGTTTAAGGCATTTCAGTCTTGGGAAAGAGATGCATTTAGGAAGGCGGATATTAGGAATAGTCCATAGCTCTAACGATATCAGTGATTTACAAGTAAAAAGAGATAGGGGAATAAACAAGGGGTTATCTTGGCTTAAGTTAAGACTGAGCTCTTTAACGTTACCCCTGATTACAGTAGAGACCCAAGAATGAATTCGAGATTCACTCAACTGGTGGTCGCAGATGAGCTCGAACTTGTCTACATTTGACGAATTATGACGATGCAATGTTCCATCCACAAAGTCCATGAATATATCCGTATAGTAAGAAGAGGGGATGATATCGTAAGCTAGACTCTTAAATTCAAGTGTGGGGACAGTGGTCCAAATGTAGTTCCATCTTTTAGATAATACGCTAGTTTGAGCACCGTAACTGATATGAAGAAATGAAAGGATATGGTAAAGAAGTGAGTCTGGTAAATTGCTGATTCTATCTCTTGGTGCCTCCCTCATATTGATATGTATCCCCTAGAAATAATCATATACAGAGAAGAACAAAAAGTTTGAATAAATTAGAAATAATATTCATAGTTTCGAATGAAAATACTAAATTGAAATTACCCTAACTTTGATTTTAATTTTTACAAGAATCAAAGAATTCTCAATTAAACCACAATTTCAGGGTTCAACTAAACCCTAAACTCTAAAATAAGAATAACAACATTTGATTGTTCACTACTACAGTAACAACAATATTTTGTGTTTCAGGATGCACTTGTTTGATATATCTTTCGAAAACCTAGATTTTCATTTCAATTTCTGAATCAGATATGATGGGGCTTTGGTCTACGACATTCAAAATCAATGGAAATGAATCAATCAGAACAAGACATAAAAGATTGAAATCATGTGCTAGCAGTAGAAGAAAGTACCTTAATTCAATAGTCAATTGCAAGAACACGGATTTTGTAGATTCAGAAAAATCAGTTCTGGAGAAACTCGAGTGTGCGCGAAGAAAGAGGAGTCGATTTGAGAAATGAAAGAACTCATACCTTCTCTTCTAACTTGATACCTTCTCTTCTCTCTCATACCTTCTCTTCTCTCTTCGCGGCTATGGAGTAATTTCTGGACGAGCCCCTGTTTTCAAATCTGAGGCGCCAGAAATTATGGATGAGCAATTTTCTCATCATTGGAAAGGGTGTGCAAAATTTTCACCACTGCTCAGAAAACTCTCCACTGTAAATTTTGGTTTTTGTTCTTTTAGTCAGTTTTTAAAACTTGAATTTCAAAAGGATATTTTCAAATAATCATTATTTTGATACAATGTGTAACTTAAATTCAAAAATTCTTAATACTAGTTGAGAATGCGTAAACTAAAATTTAATAGACGTGCTTAAAACTTTAATTGAAATGTTTCCCAGCATCTTTCTTCCCCTTCTTATTGAGGTCGCAGTTGCAAGCCGGAGCCTAAAGGAAAATGGTAAACCCTCGTTCTCAGGTTTGCTGAGCTTCCACGATTACATCTGTTAATTCTGCATCCGTTTCGGTATTTTGTTAAGTTAATAAATGAGGCTTGTGGTGATCTTGGTACTCAGAGATAATCATATATAGTAGAACTATACCCATCTGGACCTTATGCACGGCGGTTGAAATTTTAAGTTTTATTATGCTAATCAGTTAGTGGGTGATTGATTCTGTTAAATGAATTTAGACATAAGGCTTCCCTTCAATTCTTCTTTATGTGTATCAAATTTCCGATGGAGTTCTAATAGCTCTTTAAATCGGTAATAGCATTGAATCTCGTTTGTAGTGGAAGGTTTTTTTTTCAAATTCATTACTGAATGGCTTGTAATTCCTTCAGCTCAAAAGTTTTCTTCCGGTAAATTTTTAGTCGCCGTTTGCTTTGTTCTGATTAGGGATATTTCTGGGAAAAGGCTTCTAAACGGTAACTTTTAAAAATGATATTGAAATATATTTTTGAATTTGAATTTTTAGATATCTAGTCTTTGTGAGAGGAAAAGTATGACACTGGTCATTTTCCAATCTCTTCCTTTAATGCTTTTGGTTAGTTAGAAAGAAAGTTCTGGTTTAAAACTAGTAATGAGCACTGGTTCAGTTTTAAGTTTCATCGGGTTACAATTTAATTACTTCAACTAAAATCTTAGATACCGAGTTTTGAATCCCTTTTGGTTCTGGGGCACAAGTTAGATTATGACACTGGTCATTTCTCATTTCTTGTGTTTCTCCGACATCCTGGGCTATGATTTGGAAACATCTTAATTTAACAAAAATTCTGGTTCACTTATCTCTGGGTGTATTTTTTAAGAATCACGACACTGGTCATCTTCTTAAATAGGCCCCCGTTAGTTTTAAGTTTTTATAACTTCTCTTGGATTGTTTTTTTATATAGTCCTGGTTTTTTTTGGTTTCTAAGACCATGGAGGATTTAGACACTGGTCTGTCTCCTTGGTTAGACATAACCAGTCTTAGTGCAAATTTGTGCTTTCTTTTCAACTATCTTTACATTTCTATGGTTGAAATAGTGCTCCTTGAAGAAATATCTAAAATTTAAAAAGTAGTGTTTTTGTATTTTCTTTGCCAGCTAAGTTTTGTACTTCTCATACCCATCCCTCTGCAGGCAAACCATCACCTACCGTTATAGGAAGCCTTTCCCCTAATGCTTAGGTTGTGTCTCTCTCCTTTACGTGTACTTCATATCCAGCTCTTTGGTTTTTACCGGCCTCTATTTAATGCTTCGGATGAGATTTAATGTAGCTATCCCAGCTTCATTTGCAAACTTTCTCTGCAATGGAACTTCTTACCCTTCCTTTTCACTCTTCTCTACAAGAGTCAGTTTCATACTGTGCACTGCATCACTTAGTCTTAATATTGTTTTCAAACTGCGCTTTTAATGAATCAACCTATTTTACTCCCTGTGGGTTTACAACCATTAAATGCTCAACCAATTTTAAGACGTGCTTCAACAAGAGACTCTCCTCCCAAACCTCTTTTACCCTTGATATTAGAAGATGTTAATAGCGAAACTTCTCTGGTGGGTAGAGTTTTCTCAACTTCTATTTTTTGATAAGGCATACATCAAGTACGCCTTAAAATACAGATGGGGACTTAGAATTAAATTCAACATCTCTTTTATTTCTGAAAACTTGTTCCTTGTTGAGTTTCATCAAAAGGAACATGTGGCTTTAATATTGGCTTACAGACCTTGGCAGGTTTATGGTGATGCTTTTCCTATGTGTCCTTTATTCTCGGATGGTCTAATAGAAAGAGATGCACTAAAATACATTTCAGTTTGGGTTCAGCTCCTAAATTTAAAGAACTTTCATTACCATGACAGCATCATATCTAGGATTTGTAAAAAAATTAGAAGGGTGACTGAAATCTTTCCTCCAAATGCCACCCCTGAACCAGGAGACCCTATTTTTGTTAAGATAGAACTCAACATTGAAAGACAACTTCTTAGCTCGGTTAGAGCAAAGGTTGGGTCTAACCCTGAATCTGTGATCCATTTTGTTTATATGAATCTTCCCCATCGTATCTGTCTTACCTGTAACAGATTAGGTCATGTGCAATCAAACTGTGCTATCCTTCAAAACTGTATGTTAGAAGGGATCTATGATAGTTCTCCCTTCATTGATATGATGATTCGCAAAGCTGGGAAGAGGAGTATAAGGTGCTTCTTGATGAGGAAATTGATTTTACATTATATTCTGATGCATCTATGAGCTCTCCAGCTTTTCTTTCTCCTTCTTCTGTTCTAGAAGACATTAATGACTTTGATTTCATGGATGCTGATGTTTTTCTTGATCGTTTATATGGCCTTGACTCTGACTCATCTGAAATGGGAGATGAGGAAGGTAAGTCAGATGATCTGAATGGTCCTTCTGGTGGGCCTGACCCAGATTTTTATGAGTACCCATTAAATTTGGGTAAAAAACCAGATTCAGATATTTCACCCATCTCCCCTAGCTTTTCTCCCTTACCCGAATACCAAGAAATTTCAGATTGGGATTTCAAAACTAAAATGCAGACGGTCTCTTAGAGGATTTAGTGAAAACTCAAATTTCGTTTGGGTGAATCTTCTTCTTTCGCTCCGCGATATTAGATCGACATCTCCTCGCCTTTCGATGATATTTTCTTCACTCCTAAAAGAGCCTACTTTTGAAACCCGCATTCATAATCACGTTTTAAATCGTCTTCAAGTGACTTCTCTTCTTCTAGTGTCTCTTTTGTTTCAAATGATTTGCTAGCTTCGATGGTCACTCTTACAAATTTCAATCCCTCTCATCCTCCTCCTCATGTTTTAAATTTAGAAGTTAATTTGAGTCAAAATGAATTTAATTTGAGTCAAAATGAATTTAATCGGTATGGGTCGTTCTTAGGAGTTTCGAAATGTTGATACCAAAGAATTTGGGTCCGGTTGAAGAGAAAATTGTATCCATAATGAAGGTTTGAAGAAGGAAATCGGGGGCTCAGGTACTTTTCCTTAACTAAATCTAAATTCAATCTACTTCCTTTGTGTGTCTTTGAAATCTAAACTTGATAATTTGTTTGATTGTTATTGTAATCGTGCTTGTTGTATATTTAGCTAAATAGATTGTTGCACTTATATTTTATGTTCCTGTGATTCCCTATCTTCCCTAGTTATTTATAATTGTGGTTTTGTGAAAAATTGAATTTGCATATAATTCTTTTATTTTGGGATTGCATCTCTAGTGTAACTTAGAATTCAATCAGTGTCATTGTCTCTTAGGAGCTAGTTACTAAAGTTTTATGCAGTTAGAACTATGAAAATTTTAGCTTGGAACACACAAGGGTGTGGTACAAAAAGAACTAGACAACACTTACATCATATAATAGAAACTGAAAAACCTGAAATTTTGTTTTTGTCTGAGACTAAGTCTCAGAGATATTATCTAAAAAAATTGTTGTCAGATTTTCCTAATTGTTATTTTGTAGACCCTATTGGTAAAGCAGGTGGGCTTGCTTTGGCATGGGTCGATGGTTTTCACTTCGAAATTGTGCATTCTAATAAAAACATGTTAAATGTTTTAATCAAAATAAATTTCTGTGACAATTTTTGGCTTCTAACAGCTTTCTACGGTAATCCTTATAAACCTAGGAAACTTGAATCTTGGGAATTTCTAGAAAGTATATCAGCTAGAATTGCTTACTCTGGGATGCCTTGGGTTGTAATAGGAGACTACAACCAAGTTCTGAGTCCTGCTGATAAATTGGGGGGTTTACCTTTCAATAGTATGGAAGTTGAGCCTTTCAATAGGCTACTTCAAAGGTCTGGTCTATCAGACCTTGGTTTTCAAGGGAATTTTTTCACCTGGAACAATCATAGAGAGGGAAACAAAAATATTCGGGAAAGGCTAGACAAAGCCTATATAAATGATGAATGGATTTCTCATTTCCCTGAATCTTTTTTAACCCACCTCCCTTCCTTCGGTTCTGATCATATACCAATTAGGCTAGACGTAGCTCTTTCCTCAGCCCTCAGCAAAAATTACCCTTTTAAATTTTTCGACACTTGGCTTAAAGAAAATTCTTGTATTCAGTTAATAACACATACCTCGGATACTTCTTTACTTAATGCGACAGACGTAGTTCGTAACAACCTAAAAACCTTAGGAGGAAATCTGACGTGTTGGCGTAAAACTGTTTTCGGAGTCCCTGAAAAGAAGATTAAAAAACTTCTAAAAAGTATTGATTATATTCAGTCGTCTGATAGAGTTCTTAATAAACAAACTTATCTGAATCCGAAGCTTTTAGAGCTAGAAACACTTTACGACACTCAAGAGGAAATCTCCAAGCAATTGTCAAGAGACAATTTTGTTAAACTCGGAGAAAGAAATACAAAGTATTTTCATTTGAAAACTTTAAAAAGAATAAAGCGTAATCAAATAGATTGTATTTTAAACCAAAACGGGGAAGTTTTGAAACAAAAAACTCAAATCGCTGAGGAATTGAAAATGCATTTTCAAACACTTTTCACTGAATCTCCTACGGTGCCTGACCATGAACTAATGAGTCTTATTCCTAATGTCATCTCTGACCAAGATAATGCAGACTTATTAAAGATCCCAACTTCAGATGAAGTTTGGATGGTAGTGAAATCTATGAAATCTAATAAATCTCCAGCTCCAGACGGTTTTCCGGTAAGTTTTTTCAAGCATAATTGGTCTCTGGTTGGGAACCAAATAGTTGCAATAATCCAAAATGTTTTTGTTTCCAAAATAATCAACCCAAAGTTAAATGAGACTTTTCTCTTTTTAATTCCTAAAATCAAACAACCTAAAACTCCTAGTGACTTCAGACCAATAGGGTTGAGTAATACCCCTTATAAAATACTTTCCAAACTTATAGCTAATAGGTTGAAAGTTCACTTAGAAAAAATGATCTCTCCTTTTCAGTCGGCCTTCTTGTCGTCTAGGCAAATTGCTGACAATATTGTGGTGGCACATGAAGTGGTCCACTCAATAAAGAAAATGAAAACTAAAAATGGAGGTCTAGGCATTAAGATAGACATGTCCAAGGCCTTTGATAGGGTTAATTGGAACTTTTTACTCCAAACCCTATCTGCTTTTGGTTTTAGTAAGGAGTGGTGTATCTTAATCCACCAATGTGTGTCTACTGCATCAATTGCAGTACTTCTAAATGGCACACTGTGCGACTTTTTTACTCCTACCGAGAGGGTTAAGGCAAGGAGATCCATTATCTCCTTACCTCTTCCCGATCCGTATGGATGCGTTCTCTAGGCTCCTTTCTCGGCTAAAGAAAAACAAAACATATAATCGGTATCAAAATTTCCGGCATAGTATCCCTATCTCTCATCTCCTTTTTGCAGACGATTGTCTGCTTTTCGCTAAGGCGAGTCTAGTTAGTTGTAAAAAATTTTTAAACATTATCAACCAATTTAGTAATGCTTCTGGCCAGCTTATTAATTTTTCAAAGTCAGGCATCTTCTTTAGCAAAAAAATTCATTCTAAACTTCAAAGAATTATGATTAGACTCATGAAGATTAAGAAAATTAGTATCTCTGACACTTATCTAGGAGCTCCTCTTTTTGTTGATAGATCAAAAATAAAGACATTTGATAAGATTGTCACAAATATGGAAAACAGAGCTCAAAGTTGGAATGGCACAACTTTAGTTCAAGCAAGTAAAAAAGTCCTCATTAAATTGCTTTATCTAGTCTCCCCATATACCAAATGGGGTGCTTTTCTTTGCCTATAAAAATCACAGACAAAATAGATGCAGTCCAAAGGGACTTTTGGTGGGGTAAACAGAAAAACTCTAGGGGTTATTATCCAATCAGTTGGGGCTTCATGTGTGAACCAATTGAAGTAGGTGGTCTAGGTTTTAAAGAAGCAAATAAAATGAATAGGGCAATGATTGCTAAACTAGCTTGGAGAATAGCAACTCAGCAAAACACACTTCTAGGATCTGTTCTTAAGAACAAATATTTTAAAAACTCAACTATTTTCCATGCAAAGAAACATTACAATGCTTCGTGGATATGGGGAAGCATTATGAAGGGGGTCTCTCTGATACACAAATTCAGCTGTTGGGAGGTAGGTGACGGTAACTCTATCAACATTTGGACTGATAATTGGATACCATGTATGGCACAAAACCTCATATCTTACTGTGGTTATAAACAAAATCTCTTAACACTTGTATCTGAGTTGCTAGACTCAAATACTAATAAGTGGAATGTATCAAAAGTTAAAAGTAACTTTACTTCTAAATTGTCGATAAGATTCTAGGAATTAGAATTTTCTCAAATATGAATGGGACTCGAAACAAGATAGATTACGTTGGTTGCTTACAAACGACGGAAAATTTACGGTTAAATCTATGTACCAAAAACTGAAAAATCCTTCTTTGGATTCCATTGATACTGATATAACCGCGTTCTGGAAATCCTTCTGGAATTTGAATGTTTCGCAAAGAATTAAAATCTTCTTATGGAAGTGTATACATAATGCATTGCCAGTTAGAAAAAAAAAATAGCTGAACATATGAATGATATAGATACAACATGCATTTTTTGTGAGCATGAATGTGAATCATTAAAGCACTTGTTTTTCGAATGTCCTTATGCTAAATCATTTGCTTTTATCGCCTCCTCGTTGTGAGCATCAATCATAGTAATAATTTAGATTATTCTTTTGCTCAACTGTATTCTAACTGGATAGCAGGCATATATGATAACTCTGTGATAGAAATCATGGCCACAAAGTGTTGGTTGATTTGGAAGGAAAGATGTCTAAGAATCTTTCAATCCAAATCGACTACAAGCATCCAACTATCTCTTGCTGTTCAGAGGCACATGGTTTTTTGGTCGCCTTTGAGACAACTAAATCAGGGAGTTTCTTCTAACTCTATTTCTATGGTACATAGTCATATTGATATAAATGCTAGTAGATGGTCAAAACCCCAAGTAAACCAACTAAAAATAAACTTTGATGCTTCGTGGATTGATTCTTCTACACCTGCTGGTTATGGTATAATTCTGAGAAGTGATACAGGTAGCGCAATCCAAGCGACATCTCTGGGACTTTCAAGGCCTCCACAGCAGAAGAAGCAGAGGCTCTGAGCATGCTGGAAACGGCAATCTGGGCAAAAAGAATGGACTTAAAGAATTTTTGGGTGGAAGGTGATTGCCAGAGGATAATCTTTTATGCCCAAGACAAGCAGAGCAACATCTATTGGAGAAACAAATCCATAGTCGCTGAAGCAGTAAATATTCTGAAGACTTGTGATAACTTTTTGGGTTTTATGTTTAAAAACAGGAAAGGCAATGAAGTGGCAGATATTTTGGCAAAAGAACCGCGTAAACAAGGAATTCACAAGCAGCAATGGTTGTTGATGCCACACTTTTTATTTTCTGCCTTATTAGCGGATATATGTATTTCTAATTCAGTTAATAGATCTAGTTTGCAAAATGGGGCTAACATTATGTTGGTGGACACCAATATCTCAAATCAGATAGATGAGATAAGGGAAACCAACATTTTGGAAAATCCTGTGTAACTCTTTTCGTTTCAATATAAGTAACTTTCAAAAAAAAAAAAAAAAAGAATAACTTGGTGGTGTTCGTGTTAACCAATTCGAACTCAGATCGTCGTTTTTTTTTTTTTTTTTTTTTTGACAGGAAGAAATTTTCATTAGATTAAGAAACATGATACACTCCTACATCAGCTGCTAAGGCTGATTGGATCTGAAGTGGAGGTTTAGTCCACCATATTCTAGCAAGGTTATTTATTCTTACATGGAGGAATGTCTTAGAAAGATAATGGCGTTTTCAAGATGCTAGAATATCAGCTACGTAATTACATATCCTTGGGACAAAAGCACAAGACCAAGTACTACAACTGGATAACAGTGTCTGACAACGACTAAGAAGACCAGCATCCATCCAGTGAGGAGGCGCCTGAGATCCTTGAAGTAGTTCCACTACACTTTTATTATCACCTTCAAACACTACTTGTTTATGATTGAGTTGATATTCCCATTGGAGAGCATGAAGCATACCCCATAGTTCAGCTTGACCTACACTTCTTGCTGGTTGCAAGCAGCCCATCCCTGCGACAAATTGTCCTGCAGAATCTCTGATCAGTATTCCAATACCCGCAATAGATTGATTACGTGACATGGATGCATCAATGTTAAATTTCAAAAAACCAAAGAGAGGGAGGTATCCAAATGGTGATAGTTGGTATGATGTGGTTGGATATTGTGTATGAAATATGTGGTTCCTTGAGCAAAATTGGCGTAGCTTATGAACTATTCTTGCTGGGGAAGCCCTGAGATTGCGGAAGACGACATCACATCGAGTTTTCCATATCAGCCACATAAGATAAGTTTGGAAGTATACTTTTGGGTGCTGTCCGGGACTAGAATCTTGAAGGAATTGAGTGATCCATTGGGCAATATTTTGACACATACCGATTCGATGCAACGAGTTAGGTTGACAGGCAAACCAGATGGCTCTAGCAAATGGGCAATGGAGCAACAAGTGAGTAGTAGTCTCTGGAGCTTGTTGACATAGAGGGCATAAAACATTTCCGTGTGAGGCTGTCACATATAGTCTTGTTTTCACCGGAAGTATATTATTCAAGATCTTCCATATGAAGAAAATAAGATTATAAGGAATGTGAAGATGCCACGCTTTAAGCCAAACTCCGAGAAGAAATACCAAGTGACCGAAAGCGGTGCAAGGAGCAGCAGAGCCGGGTCAGTAGGTGGACTTGGTGGTGAAATGACCAAGAGAGGTTAGCGGCCAAACGATTTGGTCTGGTTTCTGATAGTTGGGGGTTATAGTTAAAATATTTTGGATTTGACTTGGGGAAAACAATTGTTGTAAGAGGTGTAGGTTCCAAGTGTTAGTTTGTGGATCAATAAGCTCCGCCACCCATTGAACATCTGCCAAGTTAAGCTGTTCAGGTTCAAGTAAAGGAGATGAAGTATTAGGAATCCATTTGTGCCTCCATATGTTAATTTGTTGACCATTGCCCACCTGCCACAAATGATGTTGTTTGATAATATGAAGACCATGATAGAGACTCTGCCATATCCAAGAAGTACCTGGTTTGAGTTGATATTCTAAAAGATGTTGGTATGGGAAATACTTTGCCTTGAGAACCTTCGCGCATAAAGTATCTTGGTTGTGAAGTAGTCGCCATACCAATTTGGCTAAAAGAGCCGAGTTATAATGAGAAAGATTCTTGAACCCCAAACCTCCGTACCGTTTAGGCGCACAAAGAGAATTCCATCCCTTGAAATTGGATCCATGAGAGCTGGAATAATACCACCAATAATTTCTTTGCATAGTATTCATTTGAGCAATACTCTGTTGAGGGAGTTTTAAGCAATGCATATGGTACAGAGGCATGCTGCTAAGCACACTCTGGATCTGAGTTGCGCGAGCCGCGGAGTTAAGAAGTTTAGCCTGCCACCCTTGCAATTTAAGAGCCATATGATCTACCAATGGCTTACAATTTTGTATCCTTGATCTGTGCATAAGTAGTGGAATACCCAAGTACTTATCCCCCAAGCCCATGACTTTCATTTGCATAATATTGGCAATTTGATGACTTGCTGCTCTACTAATATTCTTGCTAAAAAAGATGGCAGATTTCTGGAAATTTATAACTTGCCCAGAGGAGGAACTGAATGTAGTCAACAGTTGTTGAAGATACCTAAGTTCTGTGTGATCATCCTTAAGAAACAACAATACATCATCTGCAAATAGGAGGTGATGAATACGAGGACCTGCTTTGCCCACCTTCATGCCATGTATTTTATGCTTGGACGCAGCAGAAAAAAGAAGCCTACTAAAATCTTCCATACATAAAATAAATAGGTAGGGCGATAAAGGGTCACCTTGCCTTAATCCTCGAGATGGACGGAAACTTTGACAAGGTGCACCATTGAGTAGCAGCGATATGGTAGTTGTTTCTATGCATTGAGAGATGAGTTGTACCCAATCTGCATGAAAGCCAAGTTTAAAAAGAATAGCTTTAATAAATCCCCATTCCATACGATCAAACGCCTTAGACATATCCAGTTTAAGACCAACCCAACCTGTCTTGCATTTTTTCTTTTTCTTTTTCATATTGTGTACTAGTTCATGGGCAATAATGACATTGTCTTGGATATACCTGCCAGGGATGTAAGCAGCTTGAGTCGGAGATATGATCTTCTGAAGAAGTGGTTTAATTCTATTTGCAATAAGCTTTGAAATGATCTTGTACAACACATTACATAGGTTGATAGGACGAAAGTCCACTGGCGATACAGGGTTGTCGATCTTTGGAATGAGTACTTGGTGAGTGTGGTTGAGTTGATGTAGCAGGAACTTAGAGGCAAAAAAATGTTGAACCATTGCAACTACGTCACTACCCACTGTAGACCAACATTGCTGGTAGAAGCCGGCTTGAAAACCATCACTACCTGGAGCTGCCCATGGCTTAATCTGAAAAACAACTTGTTTGATCTCATCCGCTGTAGGCACCTGAAGAAGTATCTCATTTTCTTGATAAGTGATACAAGGAGTGATGTGGTTCAACAAATCATTATCCATAATCGGATTTATGGAAGTTGCTACTGAAGTGAAATGCTTGTTAAGAAGTTCAACAAATCATTACCAATGATTGCCCAAGGAACATCTACCGACGGACTCATATCAATTAAATACTGCCACTGGTCTTGGTTTTCAATAGGATTGTTGGCAGCATACATACATGTGAGAAGCCATTCCCGGTTACTAGGTCCGAGATCGTACTAATATGTGAGCAGTATGGCGAGTATAATGCATAATCTGGAATTCAAAACCATCTTTCCAAGCTAAGGCAATACCCCCAGAAAGACCGTGTGAGGCAACACACCAGTAGTTTGGATAATTAGTGTGTCTAAGATAGGTTAGCATTATAGGATTTTGAGCTTTGGTTTCTGAGAGAAAAATAATATCAGGGCTATAACACCGAATGCAATCTGATAAGTAATCTCTAGTGTCTGGATTACCAATGCCTTGACAATTCCACGATAAGATCTGCATGGTACAAAACAAGCAACAAAAGACTAGATGCAAGGTGAAAAGAAGGAGAGAAAAATTGCAACAGCAAACAGATGCAAGGAAATCGGAGAAAACAATGTAATATAAAAGATAACAGATGGAGGAGAAAATATAAGAGTGTACCTGATGCCCTTCTTTGCTTAGATGTTGAGCATGGTGGATCCGGGCTACAAGAAGATCTGAATCGTTGGCTCATCTTGTTGGCTGCCAATCTCCATAGCTGTAATTTCAGTGCGAGATTCAGGACGACTTTCTAGCGAGGCATTGCGGTGACGCTTACGTTGGGTTGTAGATTCGGAAGTCTGGCTATCTTGAGGTAAAGAAGTACTCTGCGAAGGTGTTGGAGTAGGAGATGTAGGTAGGGGCCGGAGAACAGATCTGCGAGGTCGGTTGAACTGTTTGTAAAGCTGGTGTATATTTTGTGGTTCCCGAGTAGGCATAAACATATTCATTATGATGTCAAAGCGGCGAGGTTCAATCTCCCGACTAAGACGAAGTTCCTTGTTAGCTGCACAATTGGCTGTATCATGATCAATAACCTTACAATCTGGGCATAGATGGTAAGGTTGCCCTTCAAAAAAGAAACCAACCCAAATGAGTAACTTTCGCAGCAAAGAACTCACGAGAATTCCAAAGAGCATGGGGCTGTGCACACTAAGATGAATCAAAGCTCTCACCTTGGAAGTAAAGATATATCCTTCACTTTCAGGGTCCAAGGTTACTACCTCACCCATAATATCTCCAAATAGCTTAATAATATCCACATGATAAAATTCAGGTAGAAGATTCTTAAATTCTGTCCAAAAGGGTGCTAAAGTGAAGTTTAACTTGGTATGTTCAACAGAAGGATGCCAAATTTTAAACACCACAGTGTACCCATCAAAATTCCAAGCACCAGCATATAAGACTGAATTACGATCACTATCAGTTTCAAAGGTAATAGCATAGATGTTATTATCCAAGCCTCGCAGATAAAATGCCCAACGCTTACCTCTTTTCAGATGTGGCCAAACATATCTAGCAGCCTTGATGGCATCCTCATCATGATACCTGCATAAACTTTGCCACTAAACCAAGTTCCCAACCAGGCATGCCTTTCAAATTCGCATCTTGAGAATGAGTAATTTCTTTCTGAGTAGAGGTTGTAGCACCCAGGTGAGTTTGATAGAACTTGTCTGTGATAGCAGTGATTGACATGATTAAGAGCAGAAGATGCAAGTATTGGGCAAGATGAGTTACAGCAACTAAGTGGTGAGACCATTTTATACACACATAGAGATACTTAGGAATCATGTCAATATGATGATGAAGTATATCACAGAGTGACAAGTTTTCGCAATCGATAAGTCGAAGATTTGGTCCAGTTAAGTTACGACAAATTAAGTAGGGAGAAAGCACCACTGCTAGAAGAAGCCAACATAATAAACGCCACCGGAAGATGAGCCAACTAAAAATTGCCACCAGCACCATCACCGCCAAGTCGTGGCAATCTGGAAATTACACCCACATGATAAGAAACATGTCAAAATCGGAAACAGGAATTAAAATTTTGAGATAGATATGACATGAAAGGATAACTGAGAGAATAAAATCAGAAGAAAGCAGGATAAGGATGAATAAAACGTTACTGAAATTTTTACTTAGAACATACAACAAATAGTTTGACGACAAGTAAAAAAGATAAGAAGAAAACAACAAAAATTAATACCGCATGACATTAAAGGAGCATGTGAAGAAATCTGTAAACTAATTCATGCAAAGCAACAGATAGTTTATTTGGAAACACTGGGGTACGAACATCAAAGGACAAGGGAACTAAAATCTAAAGGAGGAAAGCATCAAATTACTTAAAGTTGTTGAAAGAGACAAGACAGTGATGTAATCAATAAACAACTACTAATAACTATTATGAAGAACTGCAAAGAAACCAGAGAAGAAAAGATTGCATTCATGGAGCTAGAAAAACCCTGCAGTTTGACCAATTTTGACTATCACGTTGACTATCGCCATGACTTCTAGTATAGGCGTCTTCTCCGTTTGGCTGGAATTTGTTGTAACGAACTCAGATCGTTGATATCATAATGCAATAACTTTTATCATTGAGTGATACACGATGCAGTACAAGTTAGCATTCAAGAAATTAGGCAACTGTGCTGCATAGAGATTAACTTATCAGTCTCAAAAACAGACTTTAATCACGCAACCTGGAGAGGCACTTGGAAAACTTGAGATCTCTGCCTTGAGTTCTTTTTCACTCTTCTAATTTGCAAAGCGTAAAACACAAACACGGTAACAAACACAAGCTTCCAAGCGATAATGTAGATCAGTTTGCAGTCAACTCCAGCAAAAAAATGCAAAACACCCATTGTTGAAATCCTCAAAAGTTTTGTTTCACTTTAGAAAGTTTCACATGGTTTACAATTTTGTGAGTCAGGAACTAATAAGTCTTCCTTCCCATCCCAGGAAAAGACTTTAAGAACACAACCTGGTGAGGCTCTTGGAAAACCTGGTATCTCTGCCTTGAGTTCTTTTTCACTCTTCTCATTTGCAAAGCGTAAATCACAAACGCAGTAACAAATAGTCATCATTTGCAGAGCTTTTGCGTACCTCAAAATCAGTTTTACCCACATTATCTCCCTTGGGTTCCCAACAAATTGCTGAAAGCTAACTGATTTAAGGTGAGGAAACAAACATCCAACAGTCCCAATATCGACTGCCCAACTGTTATCTTCTTTGTTCTTAGAGTTGGCTTCGCCCTGATCATGGCTGTCGTAATCAGCAGCATAAGAGACATGTTCATGGTTGTGGTTGCTTTCACCCTCAACGGAGCCAGTATCATCGTTCTTATTGCCATCATCCCCATCACCCTCCACATCGTCACTGTCTTCTTCTATTTTATCAAGCATAAACTGGAATCGAAATAACAATCAATAGAGAGATACTGAAAGATTAGTTACTACAGAAAAATATGTTAACTGTAAGCCCAAAACTTATGTTCTGTTATTTATTCAATGACTGTATGCAGAATCATCACTTCTGAACACTTACATCCGCAATTACGAGTGACTCCAGATTAGGTACTGCTTTGAGCAAACCAATTAATTCTTGGTCACTGGATATTACAGTAGATATCATCAACTTTTTGACATTATGAAATGTCGGCCAATTATTGTGATCAGAGTAGATAACCTGTTTATCACAAGGCGATAACAACAAATAAGTCAGCTACAAGGAGTCAGATTCAACCATATAAGCAGAAAGGAGAGCAGAAACTAAGTACTTAGTAAGCAAGAATACAAACACTTTAGGGTTAGATTACAAACACTTTAGATATTTGACATGTGCAAGAGCACCAAGTAAGCTAGACAAGATAAATTCTTTTGCAACAGGACTAGTGTATAAGAAAGTGACAAGCCTTGGTGCATCAATTTTTATAAGACAGTCTCGTAAACCATTTTCCTCAGTAACCCAATTATCAATTTTCAAGAGTTTCAGTGTAGGAATTGAGATACAAAAACATTTCATACTAACAGAGCACTGTTCCAGAACCAATTCTTCAAGGGCATGGGAATTCGAAAAGAGTTCCTCATTCCAGCATTCATCAGTAAACTTAAAACGATCAAGTTTAAGGCACCTGAGTCTCGGAAAAGAGATACATTTAGGAAGGAGGATATTAGGGCGAGTCTCTAGCTCCAACGATATCAGTGACTTGGAAGTAAAAAGAGATAGGGGAATAAACAAGGGGTTGTCTTGGCTTAAGTTTAGACTGAGCTCTTTAACGTTACCCCTGATTACAGTAGAGACCCAAGAATGAATCCGAGATTCATTCAAGTGGTGGTCGCAATTGAGCTTGAACTTGTCTACATTTGACGAATTATGACGATGCAATGTTCCATCCACAAAGTCCATGAATATATCGGTATAGTAAGTAGAGGGGATGATATCGTAAGCTAGACTCTTAAATTCAAGGGTGGGAACAGTTGTCCAAATGTAGTTCCATCTTTTTGATAATACACTAGTTTGAGCACCGTAACCGATATGAAGAAAGGAAAGGATATGGTAAAGAAGTGAGTCTGGTAAATTACTGATTCTATCTCTTGGTGCATCCCTCATAGTGATATGTGTATCCCCTAGAAATAATCATATACAGAGAAGAACAGAAAAATTAAATTAAACAGAATTAAAACCTTTATAGTTTTGAATGAAAAATTGAATTTAAATTACCCTGACTCTGACAAATTTTTACAAAAATCAAAGGATTCTCACTTAAACTACCATTGCGATTTTGTTCAACGAAACCCTAGATTTCTTGGGAGTCACCTAACTTTCAAAACCCTAGATTTCTTGTGAATTTTTGAATCAGATATGATGGGGTTTTGGTCTACAACATTCAAAATCAATGGAAATGAACTAATCAAAACAAGAAATTAAAGATTAAAGTCATGTTGTAGCAGTAGAAAGTACCTTAATTCGTTAGTCAATAGGAGATCACGAATTTGGGGCTTCAGAAAAATCACTTCAGTGGAGAGACTCGAGAGAGTGTGTGAAGAAAAAGAAAAAGATAGGAAGAGAACAAGGGGAATGGATTTTATTTGTTGTCTAAATCTCATTTGGGCCGGGCCAAGGAACACACTCATTTCTCTGCCACTATCTGTAGGCCTGTAGGGTGGTGAACTTGGCAACAAATACAAGTACATTAGACTAGAACGGTTTTTTGGGGACCAGCCTTTTTTTTGGGGGACCATTGTTTTATAAGGCCCCCCACCCTACAATGTTAAGGGATGTCCTAAAAATCATGAGATTACCAATTTGCCCCTTACCCTAATTAAAATTAACCCTAACCTAATAATCTAAAACTAAACCTAAAACTAAAAAAAAAAAAAAATTCTCCTCAAAACCTGTTCTCCTCTTGTCTTCTTCTTCCCCAAATACAACATCGACTTCATCGATTAATCGTCGATTCATAAAATTTTCATCGTCGATTAATCAATCGACTATAACAATGGTTCTTCGAAAGCAAACCAAAAGACTTCAAGGAGAAGGTCCTCGATTGGGACATCTAGCAAATCAGCCGAGTGATTTTCGATTCAAAAGAAGTGGAACAACCAAGTGAAGCCATAATCCCAAGTATAATAGACGCTTGTCGAAGCCCGATTCTCGCCATGGGACCGATTCGCAGTATTTTGCAACAAACCCATTACTTTTAATTTGATTTTGATTCGTTTAATTGAATACAAATCATCAACATAGGGTTCAAATGGAAGTTACAAAGCATAGTTCTAGTTAGGTCGAGTTTCAAAATAACCCAATTTTGGTAACCGAACTTCCTGAAAGGAAGAACACGAAGAACAGTTAGGTTCTCTAGGTATCAAAACTAGGTCACCGAACTGCCTGTTCGGTTAGATCGCAAAGAAGCCTAAAATTTTTTTCTAACCAAACTTAAATTTTTTTACAACAATTTGTTTTTGTACATGTAACCGAACTCCGCTATTTTGCCTGCTAATTTGAGTTTGTATGTAACCGAACTGTGCTATTGAGTTCGGTTTGTTCGCATAAAAATGTAACCTTAGAAAGTAACCGAACTTTACCGAACACAAAATAATGTAACCGAACTGTTGACAAAAAATCTTGACAAACCGAACTCTTCAGTAGTTGCAAACATGTTGAGTTCGGTTTGTTCGCAAAAAATTATGACAAACCGAACTCTTCATTAACATTTACCAATGTTGAGTTCGGTTTGTTGTCAAAAAATATTTGTTAACCGAACTATACTATGATCCCCAAAATTAGAGTTGGCTTATTTTGTTTAAACTAATATCTTTTGTTTTCTTGATTAGTGGAAGAGGCAAAAAATCAAACAAACCTTTACTGGAAGATCTTAGAACTCCCACCCCTCGAGGCAAAGTACATTGCGATGCCGGTCACCGTGGAACCAAAAATGCTAAGTATAGAGGTGGGTCATTACCGGATGTTGTCATGCAAGATGGTGTTAATAGAGATAATGTTGACAACGTAATCCAACAAGTTAATGAAGAGATCGTGGAAGCAATGGGCAATGAAGAGATCATGGAAGCGATGGGCAATGAAGAACAACATCAAGGTGGAGAAGGTGAACCAGCTGAAAGAGGAGGAACTGAGGGTGCCAATGATGGTGAACCAGCTGAAGGAGGAAGAAAAAAAAAAAGAGTTCCAAAAGTAACAGTCTCGTCTCTTATTCTTATGAAAATGTTCAAAGTATAACCCAAAAATAAGACATAATTCCAAAAACACAATCTTTGATTCTTATGTTGATGTTCAAAGCATACTTAGTTTAATTAATGGTACATTTAATCATCCGCAAGGAAAACTGCACCCTCGTGTATGATTTTTTCCGAATCCTTCAAAGCTTTCCACATCTCCATGTTATGCTCGTACTTAATGCACCATCCCAACATTGTGTCGGGGTTAAATACATGCCAATAAGAGTTTCCGCATATCGGAGGCAAGGACAATCGTCTTCTAACCGGGAGGCCTATAAAATGGTTGTTGTTAACAAGCGCAATCACCACCCTCCTATGTTTAAGTTGCTCGACACATATTTTTGTTTTCGGAGTGTATGTGAAACTAACACCTTTTGAGAAATAGTGAACCACGCAGTTGAATGCATCGGCGATTAAGTGCCCACATATCGGAATGGCCATCCAATGATCCCTTGTGATTGGATCCCCCCGTGGAGACGCCTTTGATACCTAACAACCGCACATTGAGACTAGCATCCCCATCGGACAACATTCGCTTGTAAAATTCCTGGTTGTCCTTTAGATTCATCAACATCCTTTGCCGGACATAGGTGATTTGATTATCATTATACATCTTTGCACCTTCAGGAAAGGCCCTAGTTGTTGTACGACAACGTGGAATCCGCAATTACCATCCTGGAGGGACGTCATCGGTGGATATGACGTACTTTCTAATATATGGAGGTAGCTCTTCCAAGTACCTTCTATCAACAAAAGTTGATGTATCATCAATTGGTCGACTTCTTTCTTGGATGCGGCATATTGGAGCCTTAAGCTTCACGTCTCGTTGAATTGGTTGGCTAGGTTCCGATGGAGTAGGTGGGGTTGGGTTGCGAGCGTAACATCGGTCCTTTTTTCTTCATATCCTGTTCACTTGTTTCGCCCTTTTCCACAATATTCCTAGACCTTTTCTTAGAATCTTCTTGATACTTCGCCGCGGTATGCTCATGCCCACTAGGGTCTCTAGTAAAGGCGTCATTTCACTTTTCCTCTTAGCCAACACCTTTGCATATTCTCTTACTTGTTTTTTTGTTTCTTTGGTGATAGGTCTTCCTTTGCCCTTGCCTTTTTTCGGTTCGTGCACATTCTCCGAAGTGTGTGGATAAACAATTGGCCGCATGTCATCCCAAAAGATTTGCTTTTCGAGTTTGTTCATGTTCTGGTACGTCTCGATAACGATTCTTCCCATATCATTGTCACCAAACTCTTCTCCGACATCGCCCTTTGGAGGAGGGACAAAACTTAATTGTTGCCAATATGGATCTATATCGCTTAGAGGGATTATGCCATGTTCATACTTAACTATCATATGGCGACAAGGGAGTCCCATAGACTTCATCATGTTGCAAACACACACCTCGTCCGGCTTGGTTCCCCATATGTCAATCAAATGAACCTCTACCATTAACCTCTTAATGCAAGCACGCGAAACATTATAATGAAGTCCCTTAAACAACCGAAGGTCCGCCATATTCGTGATGTTACCACCTTTGTCTACAATCTTTTTGTACTTCATGATGCAGCTTTTTTGAAACTTCCCTTTAATTCTATCAATCTCACGGTTGAAGTAATTCTCCATTGCGTTAAACACAATCACAAAATTATCGACATATCCAAAAAGATTTTTCTTCAACCGGTGGTGAGCCGATTCTACCAAACTTGTCGCTTGATTCCCAAAGTGTTTATGGTGGTTGGTAAATGCATAAACGAAGCGCTCTTTATGCGGTTCCAACCATTGCTTAACCACATACGTTACAATATCCTCGGGATATTCGGGGCTAGACCAATGTTCGATAAATGCCGCAAGATTTAGATTATACTCTTCTTCGATGAGAGACCAAGTCAATGAATCCCATTCACCAGAGAAAGCAACCCATTTAGCGTGATTTATAGTGTATTGTATATCGAATTCCTCTTTTGCGTCGTTGTTCATCTTCCTGACAGCTTACTAATCTCTTCAAATGCTTTCCTCTTTGGTGGACAAATTTGAGGCTTGCACCTATTCATCACATTACACCAAATATGGAACGTACAAAGCATATTATGTGCTAATGGGAAGACTCTCTCTATTGCGTTCATTAATGCTACATCGTTGTCCGTCACTATAACCGCGGGGATATCATCATCTCGGTATATGGCCTTCACTTGTTGTAGCGCCCAAGTGTAACTTGGTTCTTGCTCATCTTCTAGAAAACAAAAAGCAACAGAAACGGTGACTTTGTCGAGGTACGACCAACAATATTCAACAATGGCATCTCGTATTTGTTAGTCTTGTAAGTGCAATCCATTATAAGAACTTGATGGAAGGATTGAGCCAATTGAACACTCTTCGGATGCGCAATGAAGAGATGCGTTAATTGATCTTCCTCCCCTACCTTCTTTTGAACCGCGTAGCCTTTCTCTTTAGCTACCAAAAACAATTGTTGCATCACTTTTCTATCCTTCCATTCATTCCTTTTAATTGTCTCAATTGCATTGTAAATGGTCGTCAAAAATGATACATTATCCTTTTTATCATCCTTTAGTAAGCGAAGCATGTTAACTGGTGAAATTCCCATTCTCCTAAATTTAGTTATTTTCTCCATTTCTTGAGGAGTGAGCCTAGCGGCCATTGCATGTCCTTCAAGATCATCCGGACGAGGGTGGTTATGATGGCCTACCACCTTATCCATAGATAGAACCCATCCATTCTTTTTTTTGCACTTACTAAATACTAGCTTGAACGGACATTTAGTTTTCTTTGAGCACGCTGTGTTCTTCCTCGTCGTCTTTCCTTTATACACATAACCCTTCTTCTTGTGACTAACATTGGGATCTCCACTTCTCTCACAAACCATTTCAAAACGAGTTTGGCTTTCTTTTCCATTCAAAACTAATACGCACATGGCTTTCTTGGCATGATCTCTAGCCCAATTCTTCGCATCAATAGTTTCATCAAAAATCAAATCATTGACATAGTGATTAGATGTATCTTCAAACATCATGCCAACAGGAGAAGGTTGATTATCCATTGGTATAGGTTGACATTCAATCTACAAGAAATGGAACAACATCAATTGCAATCAGAAATAGGTTCGGTTACATTATAATTTTATCGGGATAACCGAACTCATAGTTCGGTTGGTCAAGCAAGTTGACAACTAACCGAACTTTACGTAGACTAAATCAAAATTTTATTGTATTTAAGTTCTAAGTTAGATTGTGGGTTGGTATGAATTTTATAACAAACCGAACTTATGGACCCTAAAGTTCTAGTTACATGATAATTTTATCGGGAAAACCGAACTTAGAGTTCGGTTTGTAAAGCAAGTTCACAACTAACCGAACTTTACGTACAAAAAATAAAATATTATTGTACGTAAGTTCGGTTAGTTAGTGGGTTGTATGAATTTTACGAACAAACCGAACTTATGGACCCTAAAGTTCGGTTACATGATAATTTTATCGGGAAAACCGAACTTAGAGTTCGGTTTGTCAAGCAAGTTCAAAACTAACCGAACTTTACGTACACACAATAAAATCTTATTGCACGTAAGTTCTAAGTTAGGTAGGGGTTGGTATGAAGTTTGCGAACCAACCGAACTTTGTACATTAATGTGCAATCTTATTTTTACGCAAAGTTCTAAGTTACTGTTGGTTGCAAACTAACCGAACTAATGTACCCTTAGGTTCGGTTACATTTCGGCCAAACCGAACATTACACTGTAATCCTATTTACAGAGTTCGGTGGCATGTCCGCTAACCGAACTTCAAAAAACCTCCATTAATGGATAGTTCGGTAACCTGCGTGTTTAGAAAAACTAACCGAACTACCCTTTCAGATGAGTTCGGTTATGTGTTCTTCACACAAGCTAACCGAACAAGCACAAATCTACTCTAAAAATTCACGTTTTTTTGAAAATTTGGACCAATTCAACCAACATTACCTAAGTTTAGAGCATACCTGGGTACCCAAATAGTCTTCCTCCGGTTGTGGTTGGTAAAATCCATCGTTTTCACCATCTTGAGATTGGCTTTGGGGAAGAATACATTCACCATCTAAGAAATAATCCATATCCCATCATTGTGAAGATTGACATATACTCTAGGAGAGAGAAGGAGATGTAGATTCGAGATGAGCTATCATCAATTGAATCATCACTTGAGTAGTCTAGATTAGTGAACTCAAAAAAAATTTTGTTCTTCATCTTCTAACTTTTCTCTCTCAAAAATTCTACTTCTTTTTTAAAAATCTGATTTTTTAATCTCAAATCTTTATTCAAAATCATTTCACTAATCACACTAACTAATATTAACACTAACTAATCATTAACCAAATATAATCAGAGGGTAGTTTGGGTATTAATATAAATATTTAGATAAGGGGTGACCTAGAATTACTTCTAATGTCTTACCCAAAATAAAACAATGGTCCCCCCAAAAAAAGGCTGGTCCCCAAAACCGTTCTTAGACTACATCACCTGTCCAATGGGAGGAAAAAAATGGGTATGAGAAGGGAAGAAAATGGGTGGTATTAAAAACGGAAAATGGGTCATTGTCCAAATATTTTTAAAACCTGGTTCAAATAGACGAGTAAAAATTAGTATCACTGAAATGGACAAATAAAAACTAGTAAGGATGAAACTGGATGCATCCTGATGTAAATTAAAAAAAAAAGAGTATTTGAAAATGGGTAGGATGAAACTGTTTGCATCCGGGCTATTTTTGTATTTTGTCCATTTAAACAATATCAAAATCTAGATGTCTTTTTCACCCAGGATTTGTTGATTTTGGTCTTTTTAACCAATTTTGTGTATTAAAATTTAAATTTTCGTAAAAAAAAAAAAAAAAAAAAAAAAATTACATTTGCGATGTATGGGCCAGTGGATATCCCGATAGAATTTCTATTTGCGTTTTCTTTAGAATGCAATTTTGTCCCAAGTGATAAGTTTCTAAACTGCAAGTTTGAACGGTTTTGCAAAAAAATATGTTGGATTTGCATATCCTAGGAAAATGAAGCAACTTTACCACTCTCAAAACCTCCAGATTCAATTTAAAGGCAACCTAATTGCATGGAGGAGAGGCCTGGAGAAGCAGTTTAAGGTTCGCTACTAGACACCGAGTACGCCCATTCTTCAATTGCCCTATGATTGGGCAGCAATCAACAAGTAACAGTCATGAGAACAGTCTATGTGATCATACAGTATACAGATGGTACTGTCTTAGTCACTTCAACAGCTTTCATAACAGTTAGGATGTATAATTCGCAGTCTACTACAGCAAAATACTCGAACAGTTAACTTATTTCAAGGTATGACAACGACTTCCGACTCCAAGAATAGAATTTAATCATACAACCAGCTGAGGCTCTTGGAAAACTTGGTATCACTGCTGCAAGCTTTTTTTCACTTTCCCCATAGCAAAGAATAGTCATACTTCGCAAAGCTTTTGCGTCCCTTAAAATCAGCTTCACCCACATAAACTCCCTTTGGTTCCCAAAAAATTCCTGAAAGCAAACTGATTTAAGATGTAGAAACAAACATCCAGTCGTTACATTATCGAGCACCCAACTTTCATCTTCTTTGCCATATTTTCCTTCCCCATTATCGTTGCTGTTACACACGGCAGCGTCAGAGAGGTCTACCTGGTCGTCATTGGCGTGGTTACTTTCACTCTCTATGGAGTCTGCATCGCCATCTTCTTTGTCATCATCAACATTGCCCTCAGAATCGTCACTGTCGTCCTCATCGTCCTTGTCACTGTCTTCTTCTTCATCATTTAAAGGCTGGGGGGAAAATAGAAAACAATAGAAAGATATCAAATGGTAAATTACTGTATACTTAACAAGTTAACAAATGTACGCCCAAAACTTATGTCTTGTGTTTTATCCAATATCAGTATGGAGAATCATAAGTTCTGAACAGTGAACACTTGCCATCTCAAATACGAGGGACTCCAGATTAGGTACTGCGTTGAGCAACGCAATCAGTCCCTGATCAGTATATAGTACATCAGATATCCTCAACATTTTGACATTATGAGATGTCAGCGAATTGTTTAACAGATCATACCGGCAGATAGCCTATTTATCACAAGGCAGTAGCAACAAATAAGTCAGATTCAACCATAAATTAGAATGAAACACATAAATAGATATATCAGCAACCAAGGATACCTGTAAGGTTAGCTCATTGACAGTTAAACATTTTACATGTGCAACGGCTTTAAGTAACCGACTTATATCTGCATCATCGTCTACAGAGTGTAGGCAAACAAATGCTTCTATCAGCATTGGGAAGCTAGACAAAACATATTCTTTTGCGACATCGGCGATGTAGGTGAACGACACAAGACTTGGAGCATCAATTTTGAGAGCAAGTTCTTTTAAACCATCTTGACTCGGGGGATCTCTAGTATGAAATTTCAAAAGCTTCAGTGAAGGAATTGAAATACAGAAATTCTTCATACGAAATTTGCATCCTTCCAGAATCAATTCTTCAAGGACAAGGGAATTTGAAAAGAATTCCTCATTCCAGCATTCATCATCAAACTTAACATAATTAAGTTCAAGGCGCTTGAGTCTTGGAAAAGAGATATATTTAGGAAGACGGATACCAGGGAAAATGTGTAGCTGCAATGATATCAGGGATTCACAAGTAAAAAGAGACAGGGGAATCAAGAAGGGGTCTCTTTCGCAGAAAAATAGACGGAGCTCTTTGACGTTACCCTTAATTACATTAGAGATCCAAGAATGGACCCGAGATGCATCCAACTGGTGTCTCAAGGGGAGAAGGAACTTGTCTATGTTTGACGAATGGCGATGCAATGTCCCATCAACAAAATCCAAGAATTTCTGGGAATTGGGGATGTAATCTCCAGTATGAAGATCAAGGATGGGGACAGTGGTCCAAATGTACTTCCATCTTTTCGATAATACACTAGTACGAGCACCATCTCTAATGTTAAGAAAAGAATGGATGTGATGAAGAAGAGATTCTGGTAAATTGCTGATTCTATCTTTTGATATCTCCCTCGTCATCCCCTTGAAATATTGATACAAAGAAGAAAAGCAAAATCAAAAAAAAAAAAATTAGAATAAATGTTATTACACTAAATTTACAATCTCCGAAGTCCGAACTATGATTTTATTTTGATCTACTATTGATTCTATCTTTAGGTGACTCCGTCATATCAACATGCATCTTTGAAATAATCATATACAGAGAACGAAAAGGAAAATAATAAGAATAAATAAACCCTAATCTAAGAAGATTTGTTGGTTTGACAACGATGTAGTGTTTTTCTGGTTACTAAATGTCATATTTCTTCGAAAACCTAGATTTAATTAAACAAGTTATGATGTATTAGGGTTTTTGTTAATGGAACATTTCAAAATCTATGAAAGTGAAAGAATCAAATGTTCTTTAAGAAGCAATGTAAAGTGTTTCTGGTAGTCATAATCTATAATTATAACAAATAAATTTTAAAAAAAAAAAAAAAAAAAAAAAAAAAATGTAAAATGTTATCCGGAATCATCATCTCTCATCAAATATCTAGATTTCATTTCAACATTTTAAACAAAATGGAAGTAAACTAATTAGAAAAAAGAAATACAAAATTTGAAAAATACCTTAAATGATTCTGGTAAAATACTGATCGTATCCTTTTCTGCCTCCCTCATATTGGTAGGTATCTCCTTGAAAACAATCATGTACAGAGAAGAACAGAAAAATTAAGCAAATTAGAATTAATCCTTATAATTTTGAATGAAAACACTAAATTGAAATTACCCCGACTATGATTCATTTATCAAAAAAATCAAAGGATTATGATTTTGTTCAACGAAACCCTAAACCTAAGATAAGAAGAACTTTCGACTGTTCAATACTAGAGTAGCAACAAATATATGGTGCATGTTTCAGGTTGCACTTGTTTGGTATTGGGAGTCATCTCTCTCTCAAAAACCTAGATTTCATTTGAATTTTTGAATCAGATATGCTGGGGTTTTGGTTTACGACATTCAAAATCAATGGAAATGAAGTAATCAGAACAAGAAATAAAAGATTGAAATCATCTGCTAGCAGTAGAAAGTACCTTAATTCGACGGTCAATAGCAAGAACACAGATCTGCGGCAATATCAGAGAGACTCGAGAGAGAGTGAGAGAATGGAGTGAATTTGAAAAGCTAAGAATAAGAATAAGAATAAGAAAAAGAAAGATAGAAACCAAGGTTTTTATTTTGTTTTGTCTACATCTCATGGGGCCCATTACCTTTGTTTCACGCGGTGATTCTCGCCGGATTTTTTCCCGGTAGATAAAGAATTGTTGAGTTTCTTTACCGCTGTATCTTTAGGGTGGGGAACCGCATAATGGCACCAAGAAAGAGTGATTCCAGGTTGACCGATGAAATCAACGGAGATTTTGCACCGTGTAGGGATCTAATGGACCCAACTGAGTGTTCTCTATATTGGTATAAGAGGAGGCAGGAGCGGACCCCATCACACCTCTCACATGGTGCAAAATTCGGTGATTCGGTAAACCAATCATTTTCGACTACGAAAATGATAGATGACCCCACTTCCTTTCCCCACCTATGTGTCACGTAGGTATTAGCCAAAACCAATAGTAATGGGACCCATGTAATTTCATGGGATCAAAATTGACGAAATCAAAAGTCTGCATGATGCCACCTAATGATGAAAGGGAGTGGGGAAAATGTAGCAGCTTCGATGGGACTAGACACGTACAATGTAATTGTCAATTCAATGTCACTGAAAACTAAATCTGGCCGCCCATTCATATTCACCTCATGATGGGGTAAAGTAACTTCGGATTTGATCATGTGTAAGGCATGTGTATTACCGTACCCGCTACACATTTAACACTTTGAGCAATGCTCTCCCGCGCAGCTTTGCGGGGAAGCTCAAAAAGCAAGCGGGACATGAGCCGTTAGATCATACCATATACGGTTGGATTTAATATATGTAATCTTTGTCAAAAAAAAAAAAAAAAAAAAAAGCTACAGCTAGCAAACTTAATGTGTTTGATAAAAGTCCTTTAAATTTATTTTCTATTCATTTATGTCCTTCTAATTTTAGATGTTTAGTGCCTTAAATTCGTTGTACTTGCATATCTCTCCAAGTCCGAAATGTTCACTTCCAAACACAAGCGAACCTTGATAAAGTATACTATTTTAGGTTGGCACTTAAAAAGATGTTTTGTTCATTTCATTATCATCGAAATATTTGCACGACATGGATGGGTAGCTAGGTATGTAAGTCACACGATTAATTTTCTTATAGTGGATGTCATGAGAAATTCTTCGTTTAGATCTCTTTTGTTATTTAATGGTGAAAATCAATAAATGGGTTCATTGACAAAGTTAATTTCAATATGGATTTTCGATTTGCAGTTGCAGATATTTGGTTCTGCCCTGGATAGTACTTGGGATCTTTTGAAGAACTCAGATGTAAGGACCCTCAAGCTCGTCAACGCTATTAGACCGGTCAAGTGACGAATTAGCCGATAATAACTCGATTAGTTTAACGCGAACGTTAATTAATAGGAATTAATCTAACAACGAATGAGATGTGAAACTAGTATCGTTAGAGAGGCCTCGAAAAGTTACGCGGAATAGATTACTCGCACGCGTCATTCGGACACTGGGTGAAGAAGATTTATCAATTTGATTTCGGAGGGCAAAATAGTAATTTTGGATTTTGCCCTTGTGACTGCACGTGTCAAAGCGAGTGGGTGTATCATCATCTTGGTCGGCTTTATCTACAAATCGAGAAGATAACTCTCGTTTATTTTTCTTTTCTCTTCATTTTTCTTCTTCTTTCTTTCTTATTTTCTTTCTTTCTTTCTTCTTTTATTCTTCCTTCTTTGTCGAATTCGAGAGATCAAATGGAAGATTTGTAATCGTTTGAAGGTGGAAAAGATCATGGTGTTGTTGCCTGTTGATGATTCAGATTGGAAAGATGAAGTGAATTGGGGTTATGAAATCGATTATTGCTTTGAGGATTTAGAAGATAAGATATATATAGAGCTATGGTGAGTTGCCGAATCATGGGTTTAGGTTCAATTGAAGAGGTATAACTGTTTTGTTGAAGATCGAAGAGATTAGAGTTTCTGAGTTGAATTAGAATTCGATTTAAGTGTTGAATTAGATAGTTTTGTAAGATGGGTTTGTTTAATTGGGGATTCTGAAGTCACTATGGTGATGAATTGAGACTTATGAATTAGGGTTTGTTCTTGTTCTTCCCCAAATCAGAAATTAGGGGTTTTGATAAAACAGAGACTTAGGGTTCGTGGGTTTGCATATTAGATAAAGGAGATGAAATTGATGTTATAGAAGGATGATTAAGGATGGGTTAATCGAAATTGGAGTTTGAAGTTGAAGAATAATTTGAAATTATTAGTTAGGGTTCGACTCTGTTTAATGAAGATTTGGGAATTAATAGGGTTTAGTTGAGAATTGTTGGTGATGATGGGATTAATTTGGTGTTGGATGAACTGGATTGGTTGGTTGTTGTAACTTAAGAAGAATTGCAGAATCCAGTTAAGCAAGAAGAGGAGTTGTAATTGCTGGAATGGAATTAGCTTGAGGTAATTATTCTTCATCAGTAAATTTAGTAAAGTTATTTATTTTCTATATCGAAGTCGTGTGTTTGTTAATGAAATTGTATGGATTGAGATGAAGGTGGAGTTGAGATTATGTTGGGTTGTTGAGTAGTGAATGAGTATAGGTTGAACTGGTATTGTGGATGGAGTGTTGTTTGAGTTGGGTTGTGTGTTTCAGTGGTGTATGTTGGTATTTTTTGGAAATGGATCCACAAGTGATGAACATGAAGGAGTTAATGATATCGATGAGTATCTCATAGTGGTCCTGTGACTGTTGTGGAGTTGTTGAATGTTGAATTGAGTTACAATTCTAACTGGTTGTGTTGGTTAAGTAGACTGTGTTGCAGTTACATGGAACTGAAGTTGCAGTCTAGTGAAGGGAGCTGAAATGTGTATGCAGTATTACTGGTGGTTTTGAATGTGAAGTGTTGTTATGGCTGAGGCCTTAGTGAAAGCCCGCATTTGCAGAACTGATGTAGATGTGGTGGTGTAGTTTATAAATTGTATAGATGAAGCTTGAAGTGATTAAGCTGAGATTGTTGTTGTAGTTAATCAGAAACTGGTGATGATTCAGTTTAGTGGAATGTGTTGCTAAAAACTGCATTTGCAAGTAAATCTAGTTTGTAATTGTGCTTGTGTTATGAAGTTGTTTTAAGTAAATGAATGATTTGTACTTGAGCCTGTGAAGTTTTATTAGCATGGGTATTACTGTTGGTCTTTTAGTGAAGAGGGTAATGCTTTAGTTGCGGCCTGTGCTTATGGCCCAGGTCTGACTGAACAGATTCAGTCTGACTTAGTATCCTTTTTTGTCTGACCCAGTTTAGCTGACTGAGTTGAATCGTTTGACTCAGTGGACCGAATTAACCCTTTGACTTGACCTGGACTAGTTGACCTGACTTTAGATGTTGACTGTTAGTTGACATGAGATCGTCAGTTTGACCGTTAGTGACTGTTAGTTGACTTAGATGGACTGGACCTTAGTTAATGGGCCTGTTTAGAGAACTTGGGCTTAGTACCATGTATTCTTAGTTTGATCTTTTGGACCCTTATGGTCCGAATTGACCTTTGACTCCTTCTACAAAGTTGTAGATACTCATATGACTTAACTATGGACTAGAGAATCAATCTAATTGGATTAGTAGACTCTTAGTTATGCATTAGATAATAAAAGGTGTAGAACCATAAATGGACTTAGAACCATTAGATAGACTTGTATGATTCTTGTGTGAGCCATTTTGGCTAGATTCTTAGAGTTCTTGTGTGATTAACAGTTAGTCTGTATTAAAAACGATCGATTCAAAGGATGAACCAGTGGATCGTGAATCTCAAGGTATGCGAGGCTTGTCATCATAAGAGGTGGGAACCGTTAACGAACTATCTTGTATTCATTATTGTTTTACAAATCTGTCTTTTGTGAAATTCATGCATACCTTTGTATGGTATGAGATGTGTGCCGACACAATATCCAATATTCTATGACTAGGGCGATACACCGCAATATTACATGGCCAAAATTATTATTCCTTTATATCCTTTTCTATGGCTAGGGCGATACACCGCAGTATTACCTAATCGGTGTGGAATTGGCATCAATATTACTCTTCCTTATGTGCGACAACACACATCTCATACATGGATGTTTACTGTTCTTTTAAATTACTTTGAAGAAGTTTCTACTTTGTGTTTTACTGTCTTTCCGTGTATTAACGACTGTCGATAAAACCTGCATTGGCTTCGAATCATATTAATGTTTACTTGAAAGCTAGTTGTTATTCCTACGGGGCACCCCTTTTAGGGATGATGTGCTCACCCTTTCCCACTTTCAGTTTCAGAGACATATTAGAGTTGCGCAGCGGAAGCTTTGTGGCGTTGAGTCTTCTGTTATGTTTATTACGTTGTATATTGTATTCGCAAACCAAATGACTATTGTATATGTATCACTTGAGAGGAGTACTTGTATATATATTTCTGAGCGGGGTGAGTTTTGGGTTAAGTTTTGTAGCAGGTTTCTAAATTGAATGTTTAAGTAAATGGTTTAGATTCTTAGTGCCTCTTTATTTAGCTAATCTCTTGGATTAGTCAGCTGCTAGCTTAGGGGGCGCTACATCAGAGTCTTGATTCGGGATGTGAATTATTTTTATTTTAAGAAATTTGATTGATTTATTTAGATAAAAAATATTAGTTAAGCTTCAACATAAATAAGGGAGATCGATTAACAGATAAATTTATTTTAATTTTGTAGATGGAGATTGATTTTGTGTAGTTCTGGTGGTGGATTAATGAGGCAAAGACATAGGCAAGGAAGATTTTCATCTAAATGAGTTGATGCATGCTCAAGAATGGTAGCGCCCAATGTTCAAATTTCTAGGATAAGAACATGGGATTCATCCATTTATCTCTCTGGTTGCAGTTGACAAATATGGAGTTCTGATAACTTCCGATAATGTTAGAAGTTCTACCGTTGAACTTTGATGATATAAGTGAAGAAACAAAAGGACATAAAAATGAATATATAAAAAAAATTAAAAGGTGCTTTTTCTAATACTCCCTTTGTTTTTGGAAAAGAGATACTTTCACTTTTTCATTTTAACTTAAAAATAGGTCAAATTGAAAAAGTGAAAGTATCTCTTTTCCAGAAACGGAGGGAGTATATTAAATCTGCCAGCTGTAACCATTTGAGAAAGATGAGATAAATTCAATCTCACCGTATATGGTATGATCTAACGGTGTATGACCCGCTTGCTTATTGAGCTTTCCCGCTAAGCTACGCGGGATAGCACTGCTCTAACACTTTTTCCCCCACATCTTTACATTTGTATGTGTTACGGATTTAAACCTTTAATTGGGAAGTGGCGAACCCGTTGGGATTCGTGGTGGTTCTTGGCTGAATGCCATAGAGGCATAGACCAATATGGTAACGACACATAAACGGGATATATTTTTGGTGTACAAAAACGATAGATATAAAGCAATTTCAGTGTACAGTGATTATTTGGTACTTACAATCATCAACAGTAAAAGAAGTTGTTAAACAAGTTCTCGGTATTTTTCAAGTCATGTTCAATACGGAGTACAATTCAATCTAATCCAAAAATGAAAGCGCGTGGAAAATAAACCTATGTTATTATACCTTTAATCGATAGCCAATATAAATGCGAAGTAGTTTTGAGAATATCAATCAAGTAGAAAAAAAAGAACTATATTGGATTGTATGAATTCTTCTATCGACTTGATTACACAGTCCTAAAGAAAGGAATTCTTACAAAACACTTTAACGGGTTCATCAGGAAATTATACTTGCTCTATAAAAAAATTGGAAACTTTCCTCCCGTTCTTGAATCACTTGAAACACAATTTAGAACTCTCGATACTTTTAGTTTTCTCCAACATCTCACACACTCTCTAACACATTGTTTCGTTAACATGATAGGCTTATACGGTAACTGTCACTAAATCAGTCTCAATTATATCATTTAGTTTAGGTGTGTCCCTTAATTCACCTATACATTTCTTGTTTATATGGTAATGTGCAACATTTATTGCGTGATCTAATACTCATGAGTTTTTTCTTTAACAAGTCTAGGCATGAGTTTGATAATGCGTTTAGGTATTGACACTTAAGAAAAAATAATTAATGGTTGTGCATTTTATCAAATTTTGACATTTTTTCTCGCCAAAATTTCGTGGTATATGTAATTATAAATCAAATTCAACTTTCACCACTTAAAAAGAATCATAGTTGCAGTATTCCAAACCCATCTTCTTCTTATATTTTATACTCTCTAAGCTATTATTTGTGCTCAAAATTAAATTTTGTGGTATATGTAATTACAAAAGTGTTTTCTTGTTTTCTTGTCAGCTCTTATCCGGGTGGTCTCTTCTTTGATGTAACACATTTATTGTAATTATTTTAATCCTGATTGATTTCCAACTGTCATGGTCTTCCTCTCGGCTCAGGTACGTCACTCCCTCGTCCCTAATTTGTTTATTATTGGTTTCAATTTACATTTCTCTCCCACTACTATACTAGCACTTGATATTTAGCACGCTTGGTTTTTAATCCCTACTTTCTGGTCATTATAACTTAGTCATATATTTCTTTATAATTGCTACTGTAACTTCGTTCATCTACCAAAATGTGCATACAAGCATGGAAATACCAAGGTCTCAACCAGAAAAACACAATACAACATCTTTGAAGTTTGATATCATTACACAAACCATCATTTGTTTTTTTTATCCGAAACTCAAGCTACCAAAAATCACATGCATTTTATCGCGCAATCATTTCAATTTCAGAATCATTTCTCTGTCCCCAAAGTTGGTAGGATGGGAGGATTATGCTTAATGTGGAAGGATAATTACGATGTGCAAATCATCTTGCATTCCCGGAGTTACATACACGCCCTTATTACACCCCCGGCACCTGAACATCCGTGGTTGTGTACGGGTATTTATGCTCCTCCGCACCCAGTTGCAAGAAAAGATTTTTGGCATGATTTCCCATCAATTTTTTCTAACATAAATGCATCATGGGTCCTCATTGGCGATTTTAATGAAGTAACAAACCAAATGGAGAAAAAGATGGCAGACAAGTAACGTATGCAGAAACCCAACCATTTCTTAACGCAATGGACCAAATGGGACTTATGGATCTGGATTTCCAGGTTATCCATTCACCTGGACGAACAATCAACAAGGACATGATAACATCTTGGAACGACTCAACAGAGCGGTGGCAACTCTACATTGGCGTACGTCCAATCCACATGCAGGAGTTACTCACCTGCCAAGAATAGCCTCAGACCATGCACTAATTCTGCTCCAAATTAGAGCAATTGACTGGCGGGGAAGAAAACAAGTTTGAGCATTTATGGCTTACCCACCCACAATTGCAATAAGTGGTAAATTCAGCGTGGAGCAGGCTTCATGACTCAAATCCCATGGTGATTTTGCAGCTCAAGCTCATTTCAACGAGCGAAATCCTTGCCGAATGGAATAAGGAAACTTTCAGCCACCTTCCCACCATGATCAAGAAATAAACAGAGAAAATCAAAATGGCTCAACATCAATGCGCAACCCGTACCGACAATGATTTAACATATTGGCAACTCCATGAAAAACAACTCCGAGAACAACACATGACGTTTACTTGACTGCCATGCGACACATTGGCGACAAAGATCAAGACTTGAATTTCTACAATCAGGCAATCGTAACACCATTTTCTTCCTCATAAAAGCAACAATCCACCGAAGTTTCAATAACACTCGGCAACTTCAAGATCAACTAAAAAATTGGGTTACCGAAAAAGATGTCGTGGTTGGACTAATGATTGATCACTTCACAGATCAATATACGTCTCCAAGTACAGTGATCGATGAAATCTTATTTTCAGCAATAATCCCAAAGTTAACACCCATCCAATGCGGCTCGCTGACGAAAGAAGTAACCCCTACAGAGATCAAACAAGCCCTTTTTTCCATTGGCTCTGAACGTGCTCCAGGTGCGGGCGAATACACTAGTAAGTTTTTCAAAGTTTTCTGGGAAACAACACATACACAACTAATAGAGATGGTGCATAGTTTCTTCAATTCCTTCAGTATCGATCCGCTTATGAACCATACCAACCTAACTTTAATCCCCAAAATATACCACCCATCCAAACCGTCGCAATTCATAGCTATAGGACTTTGTCATGTCACCTACAAAAAATAAAAATAAAAAATCAAAGGAAGTTTTATAGGCAACGCTTCAAATTGTTGCGCTCAAAATATTAATGTTTTCTGGGCTTGGGCTGTCGGTTTTAATATCGAAAATATATTTTACTATGTATTTACGAGTTTATTCTATAAAATAAATAAATTGCTAGTATATATACGAGTTCATTTTACGAAATGAACTGCTAGAACTAGAATGAACTACCATGTTTTAAAATAATGTTCATTTTCGGAAATAAACTATTATTATACCGAAATAAAATTAAAATACTGAAACATAGTATAATGAGTACTCGTTGTGTAGATCTCGTCGAGACCTTTCCGAATATATAAAATTTATTAATTTTCGACTTATATTTTGAGAGATATTCCATTTTTAAGTTTTTTTATCTATTAATGTCAAGAAGGGAGAACTTAGTGGACAAACAATGCTATTATCAGAGATTGTATCGATTTTCTTAAGTCTTTTAATAATTGGGTAGTCATATATATATATATATATGTACCCAAGTCAGCTAACAGTGTTGCAGACACTTTAGCAAAAGATGCAATTAGTATGGCATCTAGTTCTTATTGGGAAAATGAAGCCCCAATGTGGCTTAGCTCTCTTATTAGTGAGAAACTTTCTGTTTAAGAAGATTATTATTTAATATATTTACCTTTCCTATTTTTTTTTTTTTAAAGTAGAGAGAAAAAAGAAAAAGAAAAAACATGTATTACGTGAAGAAGAAAGAAAAGTAAGATAGAAAAAGAACGCGCAATTGGGGGATAATTAAACTAATTGGGGGATATAAATTAATATCCCCATCCAATAGTGGCTGCTAAGGGTGTTTTTAGGATGCGAAAGTACTAAGTTACCCTTAATATTAAATAAAAACCTAAGAAATTTACTATATCACCCTTGAACCAAAATAAAATCTAAATATACAACCTAAATCATTCACAATATCCCTTTCCCTTTTTTCTACCGGCGGTTATTATTCGCCGCAAAAAAAATTCTTCGATCACCGGAAAAAAAACATCATTGAAACTATAAACATCGATTAATCAATTATGTTTATTCAAATGTTATTGACAGTTGCATCTCATGCACCCTTACTCAGATGGTTATCGGCAGTTGCATCCATGCACTACCATCGTTGGAATTACATTTTATAGTGAAGACCTGCCCGCAATTCTAACTGGCAATGATTTAATATTGAAATAATGCAGCAATAATTTCCATGAACCAAAGCATCACAACCTCCAAATGGCAGCTCAATAGGCTACGACGATCCAACAAGTCCAAACCACATGGCAATAGACTTGAAACTAATGAGTTCATTTTCTTCAGGAAACTAATGGATTTTAAACTAATTCCCAATATCGGCTTTACTTTGATGTTATATAGTTTGGCTTTATACAAGTTCTTTTGCTGGAAACTATGTCCCATCAAGTGATAAACCGTGAATGAGTACTGTAGATGCGGAAAATCCTACTTCTACATCCAAAGGTAATTAAACATGCACGCAAAGAAGCAAAGCAAACAAGGGAAGTAGAAGAACACATGATATACGTGGTTCGGCATGATTACCTACGTCCACGGGGTGAAAGTATGCTCTTATTATTTGATTCACAACTACAAGATTATGTTTCTCTCCAATATTCTAGGTGTACTCTCTCCTCTCCCTACTTGCTTGACCCTTGCCTCTCTACATGGTCTCTATTTATAATTACAGTGACGATACAACCAAATGTTATAATGTTGGGCTTGGTGTAGCTTCCTTGATGTCCTTCTCGGCGGCCAATTGATGCTTCAAAGGATGCTTCGCTTGTTTAGGTCGGGATACCTAGCCGAGCCGAGTGAGACTTCCCTCTACCATCTCGTCGCTTGATATCGCTTGCTCGGTATGGCCGATCGATGTCGCCCTTTGGGACCTCGACCGAGCTCTTCTTATCTCTTCACCCACCCTGTCAGAACATTTATTGTCCTCGTGTCCGATGACCATCACATCATTACTTTCTCCCTTTCGCGTCGACGTCTCGAGTTGCCTCCGCTTCTCTTTCCTTGTGCCTAAGTGAAGTGATTCGGTACTTCTAGCGCATGCTTCCCCTGGTATGTCGTGGCCTAGGATTGTTCCACCCGCCCTTGTGGATTATCTTCTCCTACATTTATGCCCCTTCTTACTCCCGTGTGATCAACACGTGGGGAAGAAATAGCCTCGCCTTCCCACGTCCCTGGCATGCCGGATTTTACGCCATGTCGTTCCCCACTTCTTTTAGTTGCTTTAACCGGTTCACCTTCTTCGCCGGTTACCACGTAAGGGGTTTATAAGTTGCCATCTAAACCTTGTCTCCCTTCCATTTCATTCTCTGCAACTTTCCTCGCTCTTTCTTTGTCTTCTCTCCATCGCTGTTGGATGTGTTCTTGGCAGATTTCCTTCTTCTCTTCTCCATTATCCGGCATCCTCTCTATCTCTGCTACCGCTGCAATTCCCGGTTCCGGCCATATTCCGTCCTTCCTGCCGTTTTCCCATCAGTTTTCATGGCGTCTTCAACTCCTTCAATGACGGAAAGAAGGTGTGTGAGTTATGTGTTTTCTGATGAAGATGGCGTTTCACTTGATTCCCTGTTTGTTGTAGAGAGTCCTTCCAAGTATGATTACCGCGCTCTAGATTCTATCTTTCCTGATAACCCATCTTCGTTTTCTTGTAGGGTGACAAGAGGACTCGCTAAGGACTTAACGGACGAGCAATACGTTCAACAAATGAAAGATGAGTTCGGTCTTCACGGATATGATGTCGTGCTCTTGTCGTAGGGGTGTTCGAAGAAGGAGGATGTTTTGAGATTTCCTCATTCGGCCGAGGCGACCATTGTCACCAGGGGGCGCCTAGAGCTCGGGCTGCGTTTCCTCTATATGATCCTAGTCGCCTGCTCCTCGTACGAGGCCCTTTCTAAGATTCGTCCGTGCCGTGCCTTGGCTCAATGGAATGGTAACACTTTCCGTATTCTGTCCGAGTGGGAGAACCGTAGTCGAGGCGAGTGTGCTCCTACTACTTGGTCTACCTACGATCTTTCCCGTGCGAGTGACTATACTCCCGCGGTTCCGATAATTATCGGAGCGGGACCACTACTAATGGCGATCTCGCGGTTTGCCGCCAGCCCTCATCGTCATAAAACTCTTCCCGAAGGGGTTAGGAGACTTCTTTTGGATGAAGATCCCGAGGGAAAGAGTTCCAACAAGCATGCCCGTCATACTAATGACACGGCTTGGGACCGGGTTCCCTTGGCTATTTCCGGTCCTCTTTTGAGTGGCAAATTCCCTCCTCCGGCCGAATTTTATCCTTTCTGGGTAGTCAATGTTGATCGGGTAAGTGTATTTCTCTGTCTTTCTAGTTTGATTGATCGGCTCGGGCGACTTGTGGGGTGATGTTTTGTTTTGGTGTTTTTCAGACTAAGTCCCAGAGTATTCCTTCTGAGGCTTTCGTTCATCGGAAGAGAGATAGAATTGCAGGAGCCGAGGAGGAGACAGGGAAGGTAACAAATATACTTATTATTTTTTATTTGACGTACATGTACGTGCCCCTATTTGTTGCGTTGCATGGTTCTGACATCGGCTCATGCACAGAAGCTGAGGGTTGACAAGGCTGCTGGTGCTTCGGCGAAGGATGGTGAGGATCTCGATGATCGACTACCTTTGTCACATTTCCTGGGGAGGTCGCCTCAAAAGTCGTCTGACGATTCGTCTGCCTTTGTAGGTGGGAAGCCCAAGGGAAGGGGTAAAGAACCTAAGGAGGATGCGTCTGCCCCGGAGAAGAATGTGCCCCGGGAAGTGGCTGATGAAGGGATTGTTCTCGCCGATGGCGTTGTGTATGTTGTGTCTGAAGGTGATGATGAGGAAGGTCTTTTTGATGATGAGGATGATGCCCTTGGTAATGAGGGGGGGTCGGGTCAGACGGAGAAGTCGGGTGGTAGTGGGAACCGTGTGATCGACTGCGATGTAGAGAATGTTGCTGTCGGGGGTCAACCGCTGAAGACTTTTCCTGCCGTGGTTCCTAATTCCGGCAGTAGTACCTCCTTCACCGTCTCGGGCCCTATGTGCAACTCGCTTGGGGCACTTATCTCTCCCGATTTTGCCTCTCTGTCCGATGAGGAGAAGATCAATGTCGTCTCGTTGTATGAAGTCGGGTCCGAAAAGTACCTTTGATCTCCCGGTGAGTTGAGCTGTTCGGGTGTTGCGTTCTTGTTTTTGTTGAGTGCGACTATGTTGGTGTTGTTCTTAGATTTCAACCGCTCATTTGTTGAATGCTGCCATCCAACGCAGGGAGGCCGTCGAGAGGGAGGGTCTTCGCCTCTTGTTGCGGCAGAGCGCGAACGGTCTCGAGGGTTGGAGAAGGAGTTGGCAAAAACCCAAGGTATTCGTTTTCTACTCTCGGCTAATTATGATTGATCTTGTAGTGCCAATATCCTAAGTTTAGTACTCCTGCTAGCCGAATCTTCTAGTGCGGAGGCCGACGCTGCCACAAGGTGTCGTTTGTTGAAGAGGGAAGCGAACATAGAACGAGATCATGTTTTGAACTTACAACAGAGAATAGTTAATAAGGATGCTAAAATTGATCGTTTAGAAACCGATATTGAAGATCTTCAATCCAAACTTTATCGCTACGAGACTTTTGAGTATGTTCCCGAGGAAATTGATAATCTGAGGGCGAACTTAGCTCATTTTCAAGGTATAGCGGCCGATAAAACATTATTGGCCGACAACTTAGAGGGTCAATGTGGTCGGCTAAGACTTCAGGTTCGAGATCTGCATGCAGATCGCCTCCGGATCTTGGGGGAGAGGGACGCTGCCGAGAAGTGTAGCCGAGAGTCCCTTGAGAAGCTTAAGGAGTTCGTAAAGGTTTACGAGGAGTTGGATTGGGTTCGTGCTCAATTGTCGGGTTTGCGAGGCTGCCCACTCTCGACAGAGGGACGAATGGAGTGATCACAAGAAGTATTGCCCCACTAATGAGTTTAATGAACAACGATATCTAGAACTTTCTTCGAAGATGTCTTCTCTCGAGTGTAGCCTGTCTGAGTCCGAGGAGTCCATTAGAGTAATTGCCCCTTTGTTGGAAGGTGGTGTGCCTTGTGTCGTGCTTTCCGTGTTGTTGTCTTATTGCTATTGTTGTGTGACTGACCGTTCTTGTTGTCTTGGAAGCCGAGCAGAAGAAGGCAGCCTCGTTGGAAGAAGAGAACGTCCGTTTAAAGGGGAGGGAGGCTCATTTGCTCGATTGAGTGGCCACTGCTGAAGCGGCATCGGTGCATCTAGCGCAGGATCTTGCTGCCGAGAAGGCGAAGTTCAATGATGAGCTCGTCTCGAAGGTCAAAGCCGGTGTGAAGGCAGTGCTTGATAAGAAGCGAGCCGATGCTTTGCCAAGAAGGCGCTCCGGGTTCTACTTCCTTCAAAGAGTGATCATGTTTTTGCGTACACTGTCGCTATCTTGCCCTTTTTCCCCCGGGTTGTAATTCGTTTGAACACCTTTACTTTCTCGTAAACTTTGATTGGGGTGCTGCGTCGCCAATGTGGTTGTGTTTCTTGCTGCTAACATTGTTATGCATTTTACGGTTCTTATTTATGTGAAACTGACGGTGCGTGGTATAGTTTCACAATCTTGTTACGTATTCCTGCACAGATAAGTTGGTTAAGTTATGAATGTCGTTTCTGTCGAACACGCTCAATAAGGAGGGTCATCGGGCCCAATGCCATGTCCCGATTGAGGTATCTCATCACCGTCTTTTGAGATCTAGTGGAAAGGTAGTTGGTCTTTCCTAATTTCTATGGGATCGATACCCCAAGAAGTTATCGATCAACTTTCTTGGGCAAGTGATTTCGGCCACTTGCGCGGGGAGCAATGTTGACTGCTCGATTGTCGAGTACTCATGCCCCGACAATCGGCCGCTGGCTTCCAACCACCAGGGCCCTAAGACTACCTCGGCACTTGCACACTGCCATCGCCCCGAGTTCGAATAGTCCGTCTTAGTGTAAGTCGCCCAGGCACTTGCACAATGCCATCGCCCCGGGTTCGAAACGACCATTAGGACGCCATTGCCATATTTCCAACCCCACGTGGCCTTTTACGGAAATAAGTGACAATATATCGTACCTGATCTTATGGGTGATATAGTTTTAACCGCCTTGCATTCCATGGTCGTGGTTCGGGTGTTCCGTCGGGTTTTAGTATCTTGTAAGCCCCTTCGCCTACCTTTTCGACAATGGTGTATGGCCCTCCCCATCGTGCTGCTAACTTTCCGCCTTTCTTATCTCGTTCGTAATCAGGCAGATCTTTTAGTACCAACTGCCCAGGTTGGAATTCCCTCGGCCGTACTCGTTTGTTGTATTCCCGTTGGATTCTCCGCTGGTAATTTTCCATTTTCTGCAAGGCCATCTCTCTTGTCTCTTCTAAATCATCGAGTTTGGCTAAGATAAGATCTGCTGAGATGTTTCGCCTCCATGCCTCGGTTCTTGTGGTTGGTATCATTGCTTCTGTGGGAAGGATGGCTTCAGTTCCATACGTTAACATGAAGGGCGATAACCCAGTTGCTTCTCTGCGAGTTGTTCGATATGCTCATAGGACGTTGTAGAGTTCCTCGCACCATTCACCATATTCCCCGTCTAGTTTCTTCTTCATGTTATCGGCAATAGTCTTGTTCGTAATCTCGGCCTGCCCGTTGCTTTGAGGGTATAGGGGTGTGGACTTGCTCTTTCGGATATTGTAGGTCTTTGAATAGTAGGTCGATGTTCTTGCCTCGCAGTTGTTTCCCGTTATCGAGAGACGATTGCTGCGCAGGTACTTAAAAGCGACATATGATGTGTTCCCAGATGAATCGGAAAACATCTTTATCTCGTATGTGTTTCAATGGCGCGGCCTCAACCCACTTAGTGAAGTAATCGGTGGCCACGATTAAGTACTTCCTTTGTCCCGAACCAACATGCAATGGTCCCACGATATCGATTCCCCACTTTGCAAAAGGCCAAGGGCTGATAACGGAGTTTAATGTCACTGCCGGTGCATGTATCTTTTTTCCAAATTTTTGGCATTCGTCGCATATGAGGGCCATATGTTTTGCGTCCTCATTCATGTACGGCCAGAAGTATCCCATGGTCTTAGCTCGTGCCGCTAGGCTTCGGCCTGAGCTGTGGTTTCCCGCAGCCCCATAGTGCAACTCATTGAGGATCGTATGCCCTTCCTCTTTACTCAAGCATCTTAGTAACGGTCCCAGGTATGATTTTCTATAAAGGACGCCATCCCGAAGTTCATATGCAGCTGCTTTGATTTTAATTTTGTTGATCTCGGGTCGCCCCTTAGGTAACTTTCCTGTTTCGAGGTATTCGTGAATCGGTTTCCTCCAGTCATCTGCCTGGTATTGGTCAGTGGTGGTTGCCGCGACGTGTGCGCCGATATCCACGGTCTCGGGTACCGAAGGCATTAGGACTCTCATAACTCTGATGCCGTCGACGCTTGGGTCTGTTAACATGGAAGCAATGTATGCCAGGGCGTCCGAGTGGCGGTTGTCCTTTCTGCAAATATGCCTAAACTTGATGCTCGGTATATGACCGATGTAGAATTGACGAGCTCCCGTATTTTTGTAGAAGTGGGTCGTGTATGGCGTATTGCCCGCCGATTTGCTTGGACAACTAGCCGTGAGTCGCTCGTGAGCCGTACCTCTTGGATTCCCATTTCCACTATCAAGCGCAAAGCATGCACTACCGCTTCATACTCTGTGACGTTGTTAGTTGCCTTAAACTCAAGCCTGAAGGAGTGGACCATCTTTTTCCCCTTCGGCGTCGTGAAGACCAACCCTAGACCCGAACCGTCTTTATTAGATGACCCGTCCACGAAAACCTCCCATCGCGTCGGGCTGCATGACTCAAGCAAGTCAGATGGGTCCTCTCGGTCTTCCTCCATCCCGGGTATGTCTTCTACCTCGTCTTCGTCGCTGAGGGGGAAGTCTGCCAGGAAATCGGCCACTGCCTGCGCCTTTACCGTTGTTCTCATTTCGTAAACGATATCGAACTGCTTTATTTGTGCACTCCATTTGGAGATCCGTCCCGATCTGGCTGCGTTGTCAAGTACCGACTCTATGGAGGACTTTGTTAGCACTCGAATGTTATGGGTCTGGAAATACGTCCGAAGCTTCTGTGTTGCAAATACCAGTGCTAGTATTATTTGCTCGATCCTGGTGTAGTTTCTCTCGGCCGGGTTCATGGTCTTGCTTATGAAATATACCGGCTTTTCTTCCCTTCCGCATTCTTAACTAGTACGGCGCTGATGGCGTGGCTGGTTGCCCCGAGGTATAGTGTCAGTACGTCATTGGGTTCGGGTCTCGTAGCACCTGTAGGCTTGCGAGGTGTTGCTTGATTTTCTCGAAATGCGTCCTCGCACTCCTCTCGTCCATTTAAACTTTTCCCCTTTCCGTAATGTCCCAAAGAAATCCTTGCACTTATCGGACGACCGTGAGATGAATCGCCCTAAGGCCGCCAAGTTCCCATTTAAGCGTTGCACGTCTTTAACTGTTACAGGCGACGACATTTCCACGATGGCTCTGATTTTATCCGGGTCGGCCTCGATTCCTTTGTCGGTGATTATGTACCCTAAAAACTTGCTTGAGGTGACCCAAAAGGTGCACTTGGCCGGATTTACCCTCATCTTGTACCTCCTCATGGTTTGAAATATACCTCGGAGGTCGTCGATGTGATTGCTGGTAACCTTGCTTTTGACCGAAGATGTCGTCCACATATACCTCGATGGTGTCGTGTATTCTATCTTCGAACATGTCTTCCACCAACCTTTGGTAAGTGGCGCCGGCGTTTCTTAACCCGAATGGCATTTTGGTGTAGCAACACAACCCTCTCGGTGTGAAGAAGGACGTGTGCTCTTGATTCTCGGGGGCCAGAGGTATTTGATTATACCCTGAATATCCGTCCATGAGAGTAATCGCCTTATACCCGACAATGGACTCCACTAATTGGTCGATGCTGGGGAGAGGGAAACTGTCCTTAGGGCATGCCTTGTTCAAATCACTGTAGTCGATGCAAATTCGTACGCCCCCGTTCCTCTTGGGGACTATCACCATGTTAGATATCCATTGGGGGTATTGGGCTTTCCGGATGATTCTTGCCGCGTACAACTTCTTTAGCTCAGCCTCCACCGCCGGCTGTAATTCAGGTGCGATTCTCCTCATCTTTTGCCTGATAGGTTTGAACTTGGGGTCTATCCGTAAGTGGTGCAAGCAGACTCCCGGGTCGATCCCTTCCATATCGTGCATTTGCCAAGCGAATATGTCCAAGTTTTCCTTCAGAAGAGCTATCAACTGCTGGGATTGTTCGTTAGTTAAGAGGGACCCTATTCTCACTAATCTCGGCTCCTCCTCAGTACCTAGATTGACTTGTCGGGTCGGTTCTAGGGCCGAGAAGTTTGGAGTTGGTTCGCCGACCGTGGTCGACTCCTGTGATTGCTATAAGGCCTCGTTCCTCTCGGCTTCATAGGTAGCGATAGCCTGCGACATTACCCTTTCCAGCTCCTCTCCTCGCTTAATAAATCAACAACACACCGTCGCCTCCTTAGACTTCTTCTTCTCTTGACGTTTTCTTGACCGTCTCTCCTCATTCTCCGGACGTCTATCTCGCACGCACCGGTCTTGCCGCCCGGGGGTCGCCTAACACTTCCACCACTCCTCGATACGATGGGAACCGCAGTCTTTGATGATAGGCCGAGGCGACTCCCTTAATTCCCGCGACCCTGTGGCCGACCTGGATTGCTTCGTATGGTGATACCACATCAACCACGCAGAGAATGTGGTGAGCGTGTCAAGGAATCCCTCCCCGTCCGAGACTCGCAAGGTGACTTCTCCTTTGGTACGGTCACCGTGCCGTTTTAGCCAAGTAAATCCGATAAGTTGACGGGATCGGGATGTCATCGGACGTTCCATCCTTTTGAAAGTGTCATAGAACATGACTTCGACTGAGCTGCCGCTATCCATCAGTATCCTTCGGACACCCCATTCCTCAATCAGCAGAGTTATGACTAAGGGATCCCCGTGGGCCTGACCGTTCATTGGGACATCTTTCGCCGAGAAGCTGATCGGCTGCATCATCCAGGGCTCCATGGGTAGGGTTTTGGCCACACTGAAGATCTCTTTGCCCGATCGGTCCCTTTTATGGATTCTTGAGGTGATGCCCGTCCCCAAGTCATACCCTCGAGTGGCCGAGTGCGAGATGGTGTTGCAGGCGAACTGGGTGCCACGGTTGATTCTTATCTGGTGCACCAGGACGTCAGGCTGGGGGGTTGGGTGTTGCTGAGGTTTTGACGAAGTGCCGTAAATATCCATCTAGGATTAGGTGCTGAACGATGTCTTTTACTTCCATACAATCATTAGTTGAGTGGCCTCGGAATTGGTGGTAGTGACAAAACTCCGGGTGGTTCCTTGTCTCGTCAAACTGATTCCCTCTAGTCTTGGGGTATCGGATATCGTTCCTCTTCTCGACTTCTTTGAATATCTCCTCTAGGGGTGCATTTAATGGGGTGTACGACCTAGGCTCGTGGCGGGGCTTCTTTCCTTTCTCTACCCAAACCCTTTTGCTTTCTCCGTGATGCGGCGTGTTCGGCCTTTTCTCGAGATCGCTTCATGGTTTCTCGGGGTCGCCTCTCTTTGCGCGCTTGTTTCTTGTGCTCCTCTCGTCTTGTGCCCCTTCCGGATTTCCTCTAGGGCGATGTAGTGCTCTTGCATTTTCCGGATCTCTCTCGAGCGTCTTAGGTTTCTCCGTGTACGTCGCTACCCATATAGGATCTGATTTCCCTAGTGAATTTTCGAAGCCAAATATCTCGCCGGTCGACCGGTACCTTCCCGATGTCCGTGCACAGCTTTCTCCATCTGTCAGTTAGAGAGCGCAGCGGTTCCCTGAATCTCCGGGCGAGTGTGAACAGCTTATTGACTCTGGGCCGGGCTATACTATTGTGCATGTAGGTCTCGAGGAAGGTTTCCACCAAGGCCGAATAACTTCCGCAGATTCGTCGGGAGAGTGTAGAACCAACTTTTTGCCTCGCCTTCCAAACTTGCCGGAAAAATTTGCACATGACTACATCATAGTTCTTCCATTGTAGCAGGGGACATTCCGTACATCTTGATGTGCTCGCCCGCATCGCCGTCCGTCGAACCTAGATGGGAAGACCGGTAGCGTGCACTTGGGCGGAACGGGGTTCGATCTAAATCCCTAGTAAACGGTGTCTTCTGGGCTTCGCTGATTACCTCTGCTAGCTTATCGTCCTCGCTGTTTCCTGTCAGTTTTCTGACCATTTGCTCGAGCTGTTCAATCTTCTGCTTGGTTATCGCGTCGACACCCTCACTTGTGGCCTCCTCCTCGGTCGACGAATCGTCGGTTGGTCCATACCCTCCCCCTACTGATGAGGATCGGGTATACGTTCTCGGCTAGGGGAGGGGGGTAGGGTATTCCTCAAGGAAGTATGGTTGCTAGAGGCACCTCGGCCCGATGATCCTCTCGGCCCGTTCCCTGTTTCGGAGCCGATAGTTTTCATGCTCTAAAGCCAGGTTCCTCCTTTGCAATTCCCTCATTAGGTCCTCTTGTCTTCTTTGGCTGGCCAGTATTGCGAGTAGCATCGGATCAGTGCTTTCGTGACTAGAGTGGCCATTCACTTGGGGTCCTGTGAGGTTCGGGGGTGCGGTTGGAGGTCTCGTCAAGGGGACGACAGGGGGAACGATCGGAGCTCCGGGATAGGTGGTCGCGGCGGGGATGCCTCGAGGGTGGTCGCCCCTAGCCAGATGTATTCGGCGAAGCCTCTCTCCTTCTAAGTCTAGCTGGTGCTCGGTTGGTTGCCTCCCTCGCCCCTCCTATATCGTCTGGACTTCCTCTTCGTCCTCTGTGTCCGATGCAGTTCTCCCGTCTTCCATGTGGTCCTCATTGCCTCGCCCCATCTGACTTGGGTTGACTCTCAACATCCCAGGCGGTAGATCATCATCTCGGACCAAATCGATCTCCTCGTCGACAGTAGTCATGCCCTTTATCAAAGTCTGAGCCTCGCCCTGGTTGCTCGGCTGATGACCTTCGTGCCGAGAATCAGTGAGTCCTTCTTGTACACTGGACCCCGCTGTGGCTCGGTTCCTCAGGATCCTGCTCGTCCTGGAAGTACTCGCCATTATCTTCGGTGTCGTTCTTGTCCCTGGGCTCACCTACCCGTCCGTACCTACGTCAGCAAATTGACCACACTTACTTCGAACTGCTTTCGAAAAGGTTAAGGATGCAGTACAGCAATTGTGTGCAGAGTGAAAAAGGTTCTTATAGTACGCTTCCATTTATGTCAGCGTGTCGGTCTCAGCGATCAGGTTGTTTTGGCCATAAAGGACAATTTTTGAATAGCTGTCCCGACATATAGCTTTCGGTGCTTTCCCAGTGCATTAATCATTATTTGTCCTAACATTCCTAACGCCAGAAGTCATTAATCGTCCGTACGCTAGATCGGAAGATTTCTTTCATGACGACGATAGATAGTAATGACGGCCCTTAACGGACCGTCGTCAACATGACCCTAGGATTTTTACGGTTTTCACGATCTTTGTGAGGCTCTTAGCGTAGGATCAAGGTGAGACTTGAACCGCTCACTATAATCCTGCAGGCCATGGTTTCCGAAGACTAGGCTCAATGATTCTGAGCTAGCCTTGTTTCCACCATTACCGCGCTTCGTACATTTTGCTAAGATGAAGACAGGTGTGAAATGAAGATAGATGCAACAATATCTCTCCTTAGAAGATAGATCTGGCAACCTACGCGTTGCGCTTGTTAGAGTCTTTCATTTAGCATCAACTATCCTCACTAGATGTCGATAGGAGCTGTTGAATCTCTCTTTTAACAGGGTTTGAAGCCACAGATCACGGTCAGCGAGATGGGATCCCCTTCTAGCTTCTACCAACATCGAAAGATGCTATTTCGGGAGCTCATGGATCTTCCGATAACTCACTGAGGTGTCTTAAGCAAACAGCCTATCTTGACGGAGCGGTCTCGACGACTTTGCTTAAGCGGAAAACATGTTTTGCTTGGAAAACAAAGACTATTAGTTAGAACACAAAACGGACTTATATCGACTAGAAACACCAAGTGAAAAACAAAGACTTTCGAAGATAACAAAGACTTTCGAAGATAACAAGTAAAAACACAAAGCTAACTCATATCAACTCGACAAGATGTTGCTAAGAAAACAAAGATAACGGGCCAAAAGAGTTTCTCCATTAGCATCAACCAGCACACTAGGTGGCTTAGGAGCTCGGATTTTCCTCTTTTGGTGTCCGATTTCAAGGTATCCGGAGATGTTATACGGTCCCCTTAGTCGGCGCCAGAATGTAGATGCGGAAAATCCTACTTCTACATCCAAAGGTAATTAAACATGCACGCAAAGAAGCAAAGCAAACAAGGGAAGTAGAAGAACACATGATATACGTGGTTCGGCATGATTACCTACGTCCACGGGGTGAAAGTATGCTCTTATTATTTGATTCACAACTACAAGATTATGTTTCTCTCCAATATTCTAGGTGTACTCTCTCCTCTCCCTACTTGCTTGACCCTTGCCTCTCTACATGGTCTCTATTTATAATTACAGGTGACGATACAACTAGTGTTATAATGTTGGGCTTGGTGTAGCTTCCTTGATGTCCTTCTCGGGCGGCCAATTGATGCTTCAGTGATGCTTCTGCTTGTTTAGGTCGGGATACCTAGCCGAGCCGAGTGAGACTTCCCCTCTACCATCTCGTCGCTTGATATCGCTTGCCTGGTATGGCCGATCGATGTCGCCCTTTGGGACCTCGACCGAGCTCTTCTTATCTCTTCACCCACCCTGTCAGAACATTTATTGTCCTCGTGTCCGATGACCATCACATCATTACTTTCTCCTTTTCGCGTCGACGTCTCGAGTTGCCTCCGCTTCTCTTTCCTTGTGCCTAAGTGAAGTGATTCAGTACTTCTAGCGCATGCTTCCCCTGGTATGTCGTGGCCTAGGATTGTTCCACCTGCCCTTGTGGATTATCTTCTCCTACAAGTACAATTCAGCTTAGTGGATTTTAAGTAAAAGTTAGAGGTGTTCAGTTTCTCGCTCGTGGGAAACAAACACTCTGTAAGAGATTAAGATCATTTGTTCTCCTCCGTGTGTTGTAGTAAGACAACACATGGCAAGGGCATAATGCCACGCACTCTTCTCTTCCTTTTAACATCTTCATCCCAAACTGTACGCAACAACCTTTTTTCTCTAATAATAAACCACAATAGCATCAAGGCCTACAGTTTATGGATATGGTTAGTCTGCGCTCAGTTAACCTCGGCTTTGTAGGTAAATGACTTTTGATTCTTTTGTACATTTCGGATCGTCCCTGCGCTAATCGATGCTTTCGTTACCAGAGCTAACATTTTGAAGTCATTCAGATTTGCGGACCTTTTCTATTCTTGCAACCACTGTCAATGATGAAAATGATGCCACGAGGAATATCATTTTGTTGCACCTCGTGTAAGCTATGGTAGACTAACACCATATGCTGAGACTTACTAATGTTTGATCCTTGTAAAGGAAAGCTTTTTAGAGGGAGGTAGTAACTCTTTTTCTTGTTAATTTTTCAGCTTTTGTAACAATTGCAGATATGGCTAAGGGTACACTTTCTGATAGTAAAAAATGTCAATGGCAAGTTTTGTTTGTTCTTTTTTTAGTAATGAATTATAAGTTTCTGCAAATGGTTTGATCCTCCTTTTTGAGTATTTACTAACCGAGCTCTTAAATTTATATTTAGCCCTCAACTTATTCGTTGATGATAAATTCAGCACAGAAAGTACATTCCTGGGTTCTAATGATAAATTTATATCTCGCGAACAAGAGAAATCCCAGAAGAAGATGGGTGAAACTGACTCGTTCAATGAGTGAATGTTTTCGGTATCTAGGCATTATTTAAAAATAAAAACAATATCGGTATACAATGCCAGTATACTCGACAATTTGACTACAATGCCGAGTAGTTAAAATCTTGTCGGAAAAAAAATTCGATTCATAGAAATTTACAGGTATAGACTAAAAGGAACAACAAAGCGGCAATCAATACAGGCATAGACTAAAAAAGGAACAACAAAGTGGCAATGAATACTGGCATAGTCTTCAAAACGTTGTTGCCGGCATAGTCTTCAAATCATATTTCATTGCCGGCATAGTCTTCAAAACATATTTCATTGCCGGCATAGTCTTCAAACATATTTCATCGCCGGTATACATATTCCATGTCGGCATACAAAAAATTCCTTTTGCTTCCTTCTGCTCCCACCAAACACATTTATATTAATCATCATCAAATTAATCTATTAACTAAACATAATTAGTGAGAGTGATAATGATTTATGTTAATCATCATCAAATTAATCTGTTAACTTAACTAATTAAAATTAGTTAACTAAATATAATTAGTGAGGGGTAGATTAGGAAATATATAAATTACATGGATAAGGGGCGACTCTGGTTTACTATTTAAATCCCATTTTTGTCATTTTCCTCTATCCCCAATTAATAAAAGTATCCCCCAATTACGCGTTCATAGAAAAATGGTACTTTAAATACTTTAATATTTATAATAAATAAGGACCAAATAGAACTCCATTTTTTTCGGTTGACCAAACTAATTTGGAACCACATTAAATAGGACCAAATGATAATTTTTCCAAGAAAATTTTGATTTAAAGGGGCATTTTTGGTTTTTCAGTCCGGACTATTTCCAATATTTTTGTGTCAATTGATCAATTACATTTTACAAAAAAGTATAGAAGGTCCTCCCTCCTCGCTTCCCTCGGTCGATCCAAAAAAGGAAAACAACATTTGAAATATGAAAATTTTCAAGAATCGGGCCAGTAATTATCCTTGGATGTTCAATTGAAAAGTTTTTACATTTTTGTCCTCGATCAATTTTGACATTATTTTTAACGTATGGCTAGTTTGGTAAAAAAGCACCTCTTCCCATTATAATGAAAAATAATGAAAAATAAAAGATAAAGTAAAAATACAGGTAGTGTTTGGGACTCCAAGCACATTTTCCTCCTCGGGCAGAGGCAGATACCCCAGATCAATGAGTTCACAAAACGAAAATGATTACCCTACTGACGGAAAATCCCGCGTGAAATAAAATAGGGACCCGCATTTGACCTTTACCGATCCAAGTGCTGAGAGGTTAGATCTCGTCCGTCTATTTACCTATCGGGACAATGCGGTAGAAAATATCTCCCGTTAACAAAATATGTTGACTTTTTGTACATTTGATGGTAAGTTTTTTCTTCATTGAAATCCACACCCAAAGCGAGGGTAATTCCTTTTTTATATTTAATTTTTACTTTGTCTCTTAAAATATAGGCAGGTGTACGTGTAAACAACTTTTTATTACAAAAAAAAACTAGGATCCAGCTTTTATTATAAACCTGTCTATTTTTCAAAGACGTAAGCAGTAGTAAACGGCTTTTATTGTAAAAATTTAGGACCCAACTAAGCGGGGGAAGGCCACCCAACTAAGCGGGGTAAGGCCTTTCACTGAGTATCAGCTGTGATGAAGTCTGGAGGTGTAGAAACACAGATTTCATTCATAATACATTTAGCAGCTTTGCTCGACAAAATGTCCATGAATGATATGGGCTGACACCAGCTCTACTAAGGGATGATTCCAGTCCATATAGGATAAAAAGATCCAGACGATCCTGACCACTAGAATTCATGTTGTTCAACTTTTTACATTCCAAGAATTTAAATTTTATTTTTCACATTATAACAAACAAAAAAAAAAAAAAAAAAAAAACCCTGAAATTTTACATTTTACATATCACATTATAAAATTTTAATTTTTCAAAATTGAAAGCTGCATTCATCTTCACCGCCTTCAAAACCCATTGCTTGACTTAAAAATGAAACGGCATTTTCAGTCACCGTTAAGTTCAGTAGAGAACCTTACGAAATATTCAGAATGGTTACAAAGAGATTAATCCAACGCCACATGACCAATACATACATTTTTTCTTCTCCATGTCTTCACAGTTTCAGCTGCCAGAGTATACCAGAAATGGATACGCAGTAAAAATAATAATTATAATAATAAAAAACAACTGAGCTTTATTCCCCGAGACAGAATTTAAACAAACAACCTCTTGAGGCTCTTAGAAGACTTGGTATCTCTACCTTAATTTCTTTTTCACTTTTCGCATTTACAAAGCGTAAATGAGAAAAAGAATAGTAACCAACGGTCATCATTTGCAAAGCTTTTGCATTCTTTAAAATCAGTTTCACCCACCTCATCTCCCTTGGATTCCCAACAAATTGCTGAAAGCTAACTGATTTAAGGTGTGGAAGCAAGTATCTAGTAGTCACGATATCGAGCGCCCAACTATCATATTCATATTCATTGTTATAAGGGTCTTCACTAACGTCAGAGACATCTCTTTCGTCTACATTGGTGTGTGATTGTTTTCGCCCTCAATGCAGTCGGCATCATCGTTTTCTTTGCCATCATTCCCGTCGCCCTCAGTGACGGCACTGTCACTCTCACTATCTTCTTGTTCATCATCAATATACTGGAATTGAAACAACAACAAAAATGTCAAGTGATTAATTGCTACAGACATAATAACTGTAAGCCCAAAACTTAAATTTTGTTATTTATCCAATCCAATGACAGTATACAGAATCACCATATCTGAACACTTGCCTGATCAAATACGAGCGACTCCAGATTAAGTAACTGCTTTGAGAAATGAAATCAGTCCTTGATCAGTGGTTAGACTGTCAGATATGCTCAACATTTTGACATTATGAAATATCAGCAAACTGTTTAACGGATCAGACGCAGGACAAATAGCCTAATTATCACAAGGAGATAGCAACGAATAAGTAAAGAGGCAGATTAAACCATATAAGTAGAAAGAAACAAACAAGCTAATATCAACTAGCACGAATACCTGCAGGGTTATATATCACAGACAGTTAGACATTTTACATGTGCAACGGCTCGAAGTAATCGACTCATTTCTGCACCATTTTTTTCAGAGTTCAAGTTAACAACTGCTTCCAGCAGTGTGGGAAAGCTAGACAACACATTCTTTTGCAACACCAGCCAAGTAGGTGAATGTCACAAGACTTGGTGTATGAATTTTGAGAGCACAGTCTCGTAAACCATCATCATTGGAACTCCAAGTATCAATTTGCAAGAGCTTCAGTGTAGGAACTGAAATACAGAAATTACTCATACTAAATTTGCAGAGTTCCAGAATCAATTCTTCAAGGACAGAGGAATTTGAAAAGAGTTCATCATTCCAGCACTCACCGATAAACTCAAATCGATGAAGTTTAAGGCGCTTGAGTCTTGGAATAGAGATATACTTAGGAAAAGAAGTGAAATTAGGGTGTGCTCCTAGCTCCAACGACGTCAGTGATTCACAAGTAAAAAGAGACAGGGAATAAATAAGTGAGGTGTATGGCGTGAGTATAGCTTGAGCTCTTTAACATTACCCCTTATTACGGTAGAGATCCATGAATGAAGCCGGGATTCATTCAAGTGTGCATCCCAGCGGAGAAAGAACTTGTCAACACTTGAGGAATTATGACCGTGCAATGTTCCGTCCACAAAATCCATGACGTTGCAATGTTCCGTCCACAAAATCCATGAATTTCTTGGTCGAAAGAAGTGGGGGTGTAATTTGTTCTCAGAAGATCAAGGATGGGGACAGTGGTCCAGATGGAGTTCCATCTTTTAGAGATCACGCCAGTGCGAGCAACATCCTTGATTTCAAGGAATGAAAGGATGTGATGAAGAAGAGAGTCAGGTAAGCTACTGATTCTATCCTTTGCTGCCTCCCTCATATTGTACTATCCCTTCAATTTAGAGTTCAGTCTTAGGTAGCTTCTTAAAGAATCATATAAACAAAAGTAAAACAGACAAAAAAAAAATAAAAAAAATTGTTAAATCTTCGTTCACACTAACTGAAATCTCTAATTATGATTTATATCTACAATCATCCTCATTTAAACTACTACTACCATAAACAATTATTTTAAGTTCTTGATGGGCAAGAGTAAGGGTAGCAGACCTCTCCTGTGTATTAGCTAATATCATAAACAAATATTTGCAAACTGGTAGGCTTGCAAGTCTTTTCTCCCCCTTCAAACTTTTTAGGTGACGATCAATTGAAAATAGATTTAAGGCTCAAATTCTTGATTTCCAGTTAAGATGTCCTGTAACTGGACCATTAGTGGTCTTAAAATGTCAACAGCTTGCAAAAACATGATGGTAAAATCACTAGATAGTTGTAACAATATTATATATACTAATAGAATACTTAAGCAACCAGTACAATTAACACGCTAATAGATTACTTATCCTGCACCACTGCATTGAGCCTATCCAGCACCACAACTAACTGCTGAGCCAATAGTGATAACAGTATAAATATACTACGGATAGAGTGATATTCCTACAACTGAAGTACCTTGAAACATTAGGGAAATAAAGACTTATCTGCCAATGTATATGCTATAAACTAATAAAACTGAACACCAGAAAACTAACCCACAGCAGCAACACACACCATTTCATTTCATGCCAATCTTGATGGTACTGCCCCAAAAGTCTCATGCAGGATCGACTCTTTTGGCTGGTATATAATCTTCTTAAACATGTCTTTCTGCTCATTGTTCTCCAGCATCGCTTCTAAAATTTTATCATCTGATGATACTTTTGACGAATTGTTGTCTGGATTTTCCGTTTTCCCTTGCTCGGCGAAAAATATCTGCTGAGACAACTGATCCTTGTGAGCTTGTCGACAGTACTTGTTTTCTTCCGATGTCTCTGAAGTGATGAGATGATAAGTATATACCACCTTCTTCTGGCCCAATCTATAGGCTCTGCTTATAGCTTGCTTTGTCACTGATGGGTTCCAAACAACATCCAACAGCACAATCCTTGAAGCACCAATCAGACTTATACCTTCTCCACAAGCTTTTATGGATGCAAGCATTACCTTCACTTGACTTTCGGGATCGTTGAAACGAGTAATCAGAGCTTGTCTTTCGTTCAGATCGAGACTCCCATCCATCTGCAGTATCTCCTCCCCTATTCTCCAACCGTAAGCGGAATGAAGATACTCCTCTATAAGCGCAATGGGATGACGGAATTGACTGAATACTAGAACTTTTTCATTCATAGCGTCACTGAGCTTAATGAGTTGCATAAGAAACCTTGTCTTGACTCCTTCGTGATAGTTCAACCGGAAAGCATCCTCTTTGATACACTGATTTTTCTTAACAAGTGTATTCACAACACAATTCTGATGATCTGATTGTTTTGCCAAACTGCACTTAATCAACAATGAGGGGTGCACAGAGGTTAATGCTACTGCACATTCTACTTCAAATGAATTCTTTATCCTTTTTATAATTTCATCTAGAAGTTGCCTCTGCAAATCCGTTGGGTGCAAAACAACTACGCATTCCCGCAAACCAGGAAGGTTTTCTTGCAATATGCTTCCTGTATGAACATTCACAAAAGGCTCTATGTTGTTTTTTTTGCAATCTGCTTCCTGCATTTTGTTGTTTCCTCTAAACCCTAAAACTTAAAATATCATCAAGATCAATCAAATGTTGTTTAAGAAACAATGTAAAGTGTTTCTGGTAGTCACAATCTAGAATTAGAACAAAGAAATGTTAAAAAAACAATGTAATTCTAAAATCAACATCTCTCATCAAATACCTAGATTTCATTTCAACATTTCAAACAAAATGAAAGTAAACTAATTAGAACAAAGAAATAAAGAACTGGATTCAGCAGTAGTTGAAAAATACCTTAAATCACAACGATGATTTCTGTATGATTTCTGTCTGATTTGATTTAGACTTCCAGTGAACTTGAGAAAGATGAGGAAAGTGAGAAGTTGGAAAGAAGAAGAAGAACTGGGATCTCTCGTTTGGGTTTTAATCTTCTTTTCTCTTAATGGGCCTATTCTTCTCATTAACTCCAACCCATTTACCTCGACAGCTGCTGGCTGCACAAATGGACTATCCTCGACTGCTAAGTTCAAACATCCATAGATAGCCTAGAGGTGCTTCAGGTGGAGTACTTCATCTTAACATATGATAACAGACTGTAAAATCACACAAGAATCAATCTTAACAATGCAGATCAGTTAATAGTCTACTCATGCAGAACAATTTCATGTCTGGCTTCTACCACAGAAATCCAAAAAGTTTAATTTGCCTTCATGCCTTTTCAGTCGGTTTACAATTTTGTGAGTCAGGAACTGGAAATGGATAACAGTCCCATGCACAGTAAGAGATAGAAATAAAACTGATTCGAACATATTTTTGTTTTCACCAAGAAGAATAAGCCTTCCAATCCCAAGAACAGACTTTAATCACACAACCTGGTGAGGCTCTTGGAAAACCTGGTATCTCTGCCTTGAGTTCTTTTTCACTTTTCACATTTGCAAAGCAAAAATCACAATCACAGTAACATATAGTCATCATTTGCAGAGCTTTTGCGTTGCCCAAAATCAGTTTCACCCACCTTATCTCCCTTGGGTTTCCAACAAACCGCTGAAAGCAAACTGATTTAAGGTGTGGAAACTGTTGGAGAAACTATAAAATAGTCCCACATAGCTAACTCCTTAGCCTAGATCTTAATCAGGGGCAGAGCCAGAACTTTGTTGTTGGGAGGACAAATACAACCAATGACTAATAATAACACGGCCGCCTGAAATTTTTTACTCCCTCCGTCCCACATATATAGGCGGGGACACAATTCTCTTATATTAAGAAAAGAACATTGGAATCATAATATTTTATGTTTTTTCATGTTTTACCCCTTGTCCTATTAGTAACACAATTATCTATGCACCATAAATAAGGGTATATGTAGAAATATTCATCTAGGAAATAGTAGACCGCCTATCTAATGGGACAAGTAAAAAACAAAATTCCGCCTATATAATAGGGACGGAGGGAGTAGTACTTTTCTCAAATGTTCGCTGCATAACATACATTTAAGATACTGCACAAGTTGCTAATGATTTGAAATTTGACGCAATCACTTATATTATATTATCTAGGTATGTTACGATAATTTGTCAAATTTTGGGGGACAAATATGCAAAATCCATAATTTCCAAGCCTAATTTGGAAACTTCTAAAATTCTAGGGAGGACAACTGTCCTCCCTAGTCCCAACACAGCTCCACCCCTGATCTTAATATATAAGGTGTGGAGCCACTCCACTCATTGCCAATTGGTTTTGAGTTGGAAGCCCACACACTTCTAACATGGTATCAGAACTTAAATCTATTAGATTTGATCTTGTTGAGTGAAAAAAATCAATTTCTACCCATTAAATCAAAAAAATCAGCAACATTCAAAGTTTTCAAAAACTAGATCTAGAAAAGAAAAATCCCAATTTCTTCAATCAATCATCAACCAAATCAATGGCAAGTAGTAGCTACTCAAATCAATACATTCAACAACCTTCAATACCACTTTTTCTTGGAGAAAATTATGATTTTTGGGCAATTAAAATGAAAACCTTGTTTATGTCTCAAGAAGTGTGGGAGATTGTTGAAAATGGGTATGATGAAATTGAAGATACTTCAACTTTAGATCAAACCCAAAAGGATTTACTTAAGGAGAATAGGAAGAAGAATGCAAAAGCATCCATGTACATCCAACAAGGAGTTGGATAAACTATTCTACCAAGGGTGATTCATTTTCCTAAAGCTAAAGAAGCTTGAGATATTCTTCAACAAGAGTGTGGAGGTAATAAGAAGGTAAGAGAGTTAAAATCAAGAGTATAAAGCACAGTTTGGCTAACTTTGCCTGTCTAAGTGGCGGTTCAGATTTGTCCTCACAAGAGATAAATCTAGGGACGTAATCGCTTGTCATAAATGATGGTTGTGATTGGGATTAGAAATGCATCTAATGAAAAAAAAAAAATTCGTGTCATTAAGGTTCCATAATTCTTCATAATAAATACTCTATTAATTTGCCATAATAATATTTTATTAAATGTCAAATTAAAAATGATAATATATAAATTATTCTACTAATGATGATAATAAATATACTTTATTAACTAATACTTAGGATTAATTTGGTATTGGTGCGGGCTTTACAAAAGAACAAAAGTGCTTTTCCGATTTACGTTACTTGTGCTAAGCCATGTAAAACAAGCAATTGAATGGTTGTCGATGTACGTTACTGTACCGAGCTCTGTTAAAAAAAACGATTGAATGGTTGCAAAGTATAAACTAAAGCTAAAACTATTTAAAAAGGTGATCAAATTGTGTTTGTAATTAGTGAGAAAATGACAAAATCAGACATATATCTCTGAAAATTATTTATTATATTTTATTGTGCTTAAAATAAGTAAATTTTTCTACTATTAGAGTGCATATATGTAATATTAAATTTACTAATTAGTATTATTACTAAAAAGTACTATTTTTCTTAACCATTTTTTAAAAAACAATAATTGCTTAATATTTATTGTTGATAGATTAAAGTATATTTCAGTGATACGGTATAACATAAAATGGAGTTTGAAAATAAGAAATAAATATTTTTAAAGAATAAATTATAACGAATTAATAAAAAATGGTGATATATAGATTCAAGGATAATTTTTTTCAGTTATAAAAAAAATGAGATATAATTGAAAATAAAATATGAAATTAGGTCGAACTATAACATTTGTTTTTGAAGCTTTTAAAAGCTCTTTCTCCCCCACTTTTAAAATTGATAGATTTTGGAAGTGTTTTGCATAAAAAACACTTTATGAAATCTTTACCAAACACCCGGATGAAAAAATATTGCTATAAATATGTTTTCAACGTACTTTTTATTTTTTGAAAGAAAAAAGAGTAACAAACTTAGTTAGATTGGATAACAATTATATAAGTGGACCATAGTGACGGTGGCAAGTATTGGTGCCCAGTGAGTAATTTCGCATCGTCTCATGTATTTCTTGATAAACGGTTTAACGTTATTTTTATTCAATGATGATGGATAACAGAGTTTATTGTAAGTAGAGCGTATTGTTATTAGTATTTTTATGCAACGAATGACCTCACATTTGAAAGCATAATTTCGTAGAATGTAATGGCCTGAACCTCTACCGATAATATCTTCACTTAGCCATTGTGGTCATCTGACAATATGGGGTTTTCAATGGTCATCGTTGCGGTTATCCAACAACAGCTTCTTAGGAGGTCACTCATCATAGGATTACTCAATATCGAGCATGCTTAACTATAGAGATTTTTCGCCAACTATGAAGCCAATTATGCTGAAAAGGTCTCGGTGTTAGGAAAGGACAAACCATTACCTATATTCCACTTGACAAATCCTACCTGCCGAGTCGGAGTACTATAATACCACCAACTTAATTAGATCCTTAAGTTCAATCTTAGACTCTGGCATTTTTTCTCACTCATGAGATCCTTTCTCGACACAATTCGGCAAGCATATTCTTTCACCCTCGATGTGTAACCCGTGGTCGACTCTAATACCATTTTTAAAGACATGATCCTCCGCCAATACTGTCCCCACTTAGTCACTGCGGTTATCCGACAGTGTGGGGTTTTCAATTGACAGTGATGCGGTCATCAATTAGCAGGTTTCTTGGAGGTAGCCCATCCCTAAATAGCTCTCACCCGAGAACTCATAAATACATTGCTTTTTACCAACTCTGGATCCAAATATGTTGAAAAGGACACAATGTTACGAAAAGACAAGCCATTACCTATATTTCATTCAGTGAACTCTTCCAGCCGAATTGAATTACGTACATAATATATTTTGGAATTTTGAAAAACTAGAACTACATCGTATGTGAGTAAAATAGTTGTCATCGGAAATGACTTAACATTTCAAAATATAATAGTTAAGTGAACGAATTAGCTTTTCATTATGTCATGTCATTGAAATAGTAAGAACATACAATACGATATGTACTGTTGAGTCAATTCTGAGTTTTACTCTTTTTAGACTATTCTTAAAGGGGAAAAAAGCAATAAGGATCCGAACAGTGTTAATATCTACACAATTATTCTTGAGACGAATGAGTTCAGGTGTTGTAATTATTTTACAGCTTACATAGTTTAATTTTTTGGTTATGCTCGGTTGTTGGAGTATGTGGTGCGATAAACCATATATGTATAGCTAGAGATAGTCCCTCATGCAATCTGAGAGGAATACATGTGGAGCTTAATAAGCTTGGGCATCTCCATATATAGCACCGAGGCATTTTAATTAAAACCCCCACACTTTTTATCCCAAGGTGGTCAAGTGGGGTTCAGGGTTATGTGGTCGGGCCCTGAGTATTGTCCGATGGTCCTTGAAGATCCTAACAATTGGTATCTGAGCCCATGGTTGGGGCTACTATTCGAACGTAGAAGTGGTTGTGGATGTCACTCGGTTTAGGGTGCAAGTGGAGTCAGACTCAAGGTGGAGCAGTCAAGGCCCAAAGTTGAACTGGCGATCAAGGTGGAGTTAGTGCCTCACCCATTAACTCGGGTAGAGCATGGTTCTAGATCGGCAAGGCAATGCTCAAGGTTGAATTGGCGCTTAAGGTGGAGTTAATGTCTCACATATTAACTCTCAAGTGGAGCAGGGTTCTAGGTGGGCAACGAAATGCTCAAGGTGGAGTTAGTGCTCGCCTTTTCATTAACTCGAGGTGGAGAAGGATTTCAGGGTGTATAGTGACAATAATCATGATCGATGGGCAGCATATACATATGGTAATCATATGGTGGAGTCTGATTGGACTGGTTAAGTGGTTTAATCTCGCCAAGGTGGATATTGTTGGAGTATGTGGCGCGATAAACCACATATGTATAGCTAGGGATAGTCACACATGGAAGAAAGAGGAGTACATTTGGAGCTTAATAAGCTTGGGCATCTCCTTACGTAGCACCGATGCCTTTTAGATTAAAACCGCACACCTCTTATCCCAAGGTGGTCAAGTAGGGACAACATCGGTGCTATGTGGTCAGGCTCATAGTAGGTTCCTATGGTCCATAAAAATCCTAACACCCTTCACTGAAATAAGGAAGATGCAGAAAGGTAATACCATTTCAAAGGATCGATAAGATATCTATGTAAACTAAAAAACATATCAAATACTATTTTTATGGGGGGACAAAATATGTAAAAATTAATTCCGATATAATTTCATGGCTGGCTTGAGGATACAACTCGAGAAAGGAGACGCATAGTATGGGAGAATGTCAAGGCGGAAATGCTAGAAAGGATTTGTGGAGTGAAGAATAAAAATATCTATCGGGTTTTCATTTACTTTTGTAATGATAAGAAGGGTAAACTTGATATTAATAAATATCATATTTAATATTCATATATCGGAAAATGCATAGCTAAATAAAAATTATGCCCGTGCCGTTACGGCACGGGTTAAGCCCTAGTTACATTCATATAGAAGATATTTTGAGAATCTTAGAATGAATGTGAATGAATGTTTAAATGAGTTTTCATCTAGAGTAGTTGAAGTTGTTAATAATATGATGATGTGTGGTGAGAAGATGGAGGAAAGAAGAATTTGTGAGAAGATATTGATGTGCTTGCCGGAAAAATTCGAACCTATTGTGGCAGTTTTGGAAGAGACTAAAGATTTCTCAACATTAAAGTCACAAGAGTTATGGGCTTCCTTGAAGGTGTATGAGCAAAGGTTGTTAAGACACTCCGAAAAGTCAATTGAGAGTGCATTTCAATCAAAATTCAACTTGGATTCAAAAAATTCAGCAACAAAGAAAAATGAGTACAAGGGTGAATCAACATCAAACTTCAAAGGAAAAGGAAAATGGAAGAGAGGAGGAGCTAATTCCAACAACTATACAAAGAGTGATTCGTCTCAAGTACCAAGATGCAATTTTTGCAAGAAGAATTGTTGGAACAAAGGAAAACCACAATGTCGTAATTGCAAGAAATATGGACATTTGGAGAAAGATTGTAGATACAAAGAAGATGAAGAACAAGCCGGTAGAGCCGAAGAAAAAGAAGAAAAACAAAAAATGTTTTATGCTTGTCAAAGTGTCATGGTGACTTCCAAGAGTGAAGTTTGGTTTGTGGATAGTGGATGCACAACTCATATGTCCGGTGAAAAAAGCTTGTTTTTTGATATGGATACATCCATAAACTCTCTAGTGAAGATGGGTGATGGAAATATGGTTCAAGCTAACGGAAGAGGTACCATTTGTGTGCAAACCATCAATGGAGCAAAATACATTAGAGATGTGTTATATGTTTCAGACTTGGCACAAAACTTGCTTAGTGTTGGGCAACTTGTGGAGCTTGGGTATGCGGTTCATTTTGAAGATGGATATTGCACCATTTATGACAAGAAACACAACAACAAGAGACAAATCATGAAGAGTATCAAGATGGAGAAAAATAGAAGCTTTCCAATTGTGTTTGAAAAGCAAAGAAATGTTGCATTGAGGATGAAAACCATTGATGAAACATGGTTATGGCATAAAAGACTTGGGCATTTGAATTTCAAAAGTCTCAAAGACCACCAGTCAAGGACCAAACACAAACCACCACCATTATTATCCATATTAATTCAATCAGAAGTTTTTAAAAATCTAAAATTAGTTTCAGAAATTTCAGATCTGAAAATCAATCAATTAAACTTTCGATTGACTTACATGTTTAATTGTTTATGAAGATGAATTCTTCAAATTATGAATCTCATAAATTTTACTCTTTGATTTACAGTAAATTAAATCTTCGATTTAGGTTTTTCATGCTATATCGATCTAAATCAAGTTAAACCTAATATGTATTTTCCGATTGGTTTGTTGATGATTCTGTGGTTGCGGTGGTGGAGGTTGGATACCAGTGGAATCGATATATTGTTATTGATTGTGAAGAAGAAGATGATGATGGTGGCGATGGAGATGGTGGTGGTGATTGTGGCACTGGTGTTGGTGTTGGTGTTGTTGGTTATGGCGGCGACCGAGATGGTGGTGGTAGCGGTGGAGATGGTGGTGGAGCGTTTCGATTTAGTTTTCTCTGAATGTGTTTCTCTGGATGTTTGAAGAGACGGAATTGAAGGTTAAAAGAGGTAGGGTATATGTGGAAAGAAGAAAAAAGGTTAATGGATCCCTGATGGGCTTTAGATTGGGAGGGGTATATTTATTGTATCATAAGGGTAATTGTGAAGCCTGTCAAAACAAGGGACATTTATATAATTACCACCGGTCGATTTTGGGGCATTTTGCACTTAATCCATATAAAAATTTCTTAGGTAGAGGCAGATATGGCTGTGTTGGAACATCAAATGATGTAAGTGCAAAGTATTACACACATGGGATTGAAAGAAGACGTACACAAAGACCTTCATGAAGAAGACGACAATTTATGAATATATGAAGGCGCTAAGTTACATCCTTTTGGAACAACGAGATCGCCAGTCGTCTGCCAACTTTCTTTCTCCACCGCGATATGGAAAAGGGACCGGCGGCATTTTGAAACCTTCCATTCCAAAAAGGTTCCAAGTGTATGCCCAATTCTCATATCTACTGTGGGTAATTCGGTTGAACATTTTCACGTTCTTGTTTTTCTGTATGTCATCAGGGTCAATATCTACTGTGAATATGTCTCCATAAGCCCTGGCTGCATGGAGAAAAGAAGGCAAAGATATGGGATCAACCGACACTCCAGCAAAATCTGAACTCACCACAACGCTAAGTCCATCTGGACAGAAGAATGGATGGTTCACATGACCGCCCAGATCATTTCCACTTGCTATCACTCTTACAATAACATCTGAATGTTCTGGATCCACTAGATATATCGCAAAGAATCCTCGGTCAAGACCATGATTTTTTTCTGGTGTATCTCTAGGCTTGCCACGGTTTGACGAAAATACTATCCAATTTCCTCTGGGAGACCATTGGCATTGTGTGTCAGTCCAATCCCCGTTTGTTAGCCTTACTAGTTGAGATTCATTATACACCCCTATATCTGCGTCCATTATGTATAGATTCTTGTATCCATCTCTTGTCGATCGATAAACTATTCTCGTCCCTGTAGCAATTTGTACCCATCAGTACACATATTGGCAATATACAAATTTAATACCACCAACCATTTTGTGGCGTATAATAAGGGACGTGCATGCCATGTGAGATTGAGAAGAACTAAAAGGATCTTTAGTTGTAATGATTACCTTCTGGATTGCTGGATGGGAAGGCATTATTGAACCCATTTGTGAGGAGTTTATCAGGTTGTTTTTTACCATAATCATATCGAATGGCATAGATGTCTACAGTTCCATCAGCGCTGAAAGGAGGTCCTTTGCATACATACAGTGTCTCGTGACGCTGGTTCCAAACTGGCAGGAAGATGCTGTTTTGAGTTCGCTGAAAACATAACTTATCATCAGCAAAGAACAATGTTATAAATTCCTTTGAGCATTGATATCATACTCTTCTTGTACCTCAATGGCTTCATAAGTCCCTTTGTGTCCAGGTACCCAGATTTTGAAATTATTGTCAACAACTGCAACCTTTGTTCCGTAATTGCTAATGCATGGAAATCCTCCACCAACCCCATATAGTGATATACACGGATCCGGAGAAGGGATGGTTCGAAGCTGTCTATTGATCTCTTCTTCATCCTGCCACAAGTAATAAACATCCGTGTCAGTCGGCTGACCTTCAAGATTTTATAAAAAAATTAACTCAAACAGTGGGTTAGTACATCGAGACGGTCACTGGTGCAACAATGGTACCCGATCCGCTTCCCGCCTCCTATCACAAAGGGGTTGAAATGATCAACCTTCAGTCTAGTTCCGTGAGTGATCTGCATGAGTTGTTCTCCAGTGGAATGAAAAATCTCGATATGTCGATATTGTGCTTGCATATTGCGGATACCAGCGGACTCTAATTTCTGCCGGATAGTTGCAACAGCCACTCTGGTGGCATCGATGGCTGCTGGTGTGAACGCATCAATATTATCTGGGTCACGCGCTTTGGTGGCACGGTGATAACACTATCGCTGTTAATTTCTGCTCGATACACACCCCAATAATCTATTTCTCCCGTTGTATCCTGAGAAAGTGTCTTATTATCCTTGCGGTGGAAGAATATGACGTTGTCACTTCCCCAAGTCGGCCACCCGCCGTTCTTTATAACTAACCTGCGATGAAAGGGCTCCTCAACGTTCATGACATAAATGTCAGTCTTTAGATCTTCGATTGCGCCATCCCAACCCCCTTTTCCCTCAAATGTTGCCACCGCTATCTTCTTTCCGGATTTTGACACGGAAGGATTTAAATCAGCCTGCCCTGTTTTGATGATTAATAAATTAGGAGATATAAATTAATTCGGCATTCATCATCAAAAGATGGATAAGCCAACTGAATTTAGCACAAGCAGAGACACTTTAATTTTGTGTTTCAACAAAATGATTTGTTATATATAATAGAAAAGAACTAAAGAGTTACAAACCAAAAGCTGATACAAGTCTTGCGAAGTCGGATTACAATCCTCTCACTAGTTCTCCCTATTTGAAGACAAGCTCCTCATATATGTTAGCTTTCATGCCTAAAGTGATTTGCTCAAAATCGTTTTCCTTTGCATGAACAACGGGTTATTTCTCTCTTGCCAATACGGAAGAAGGTTCCACCCCTACGAGAGAATTTTTTTATGTTGAAACCTAGAAAAAGGCCTTTAATATCACCACATTGTACGGCAATAAATCCCAAACACTACAGAAAAAAACATCCCAAATCCTTGCAGTTTGTTTACAGTGGATGAATAGATGATTAACGGACTATTTAATATTTGGTACCCGGCAAACGGTCGACTCTACCATATTATTATTTCTGTAACAGAATTAACATTATTATTTTATTTACCTTATTAATACAAACAATGGCCAGAGTTGTCATAACACCCAGTTACTGAAATTACATGTGTCTAAATCTAAATGTTGCACCCGAATAAATGATCATGATCAAATCATTCTTATAAAACCTAAAAGCTAAACCTATCGCCATTTTCTCATTCATCTTCTCTCTATTAGGAATAAGTCTAGTATAGTCAAGTCAGCATGACCTGACTATGTCTATTTGTCTCTGTCATGTATAAATATCCCTTCTTTGTTTGTGTGCAAGACACTGAATAATAATTTCTGTAATAAGATTTTCATATCAATAATATCAATTCAAGGGTTTTCTCATTGTATCATTTGGAAAAAATAATCACTGAAATTCTTTTTCGTTCCTAGGTCCTCATCTCCATACTTTTCTTTAATGGAGAATCAAACTTTAGTTTCCGCTGCATCATCAATATCCTAATGATCAAAAGTTCACAAGAAAGAAGAAGAAGAAAAAAAAAATCAAATTCTTATATTGAAGAAGTTTCTACTTCCGCTGGTGATCAGAAACTTGGGTTTTTTTTTTTGCTACAACGATGATGAACTCTCATTTGATATAGGTAATTTTTCGTTACAATTGTAAATATTCTTAATTCTTAATTTCAAATCGGGGTTTACAACTTTGGGTTCTTGAAATTGTTAGTTAATGATTATGTTGTTTACAAAGATTCATTCATCTTTTTAACCCTAACCCTTCTTTGATGTTGTTTCTTCCTCTAATCCTTCAAAACCCACCAATGGATCATCACCATGTTGTGATACCAATACCTCTTTACGTGTTTTCCTTTTTTAGTCTTTCCTTATTTAGCTTATTAGTTAACATAGTTATTTAATTCAGTTAGAATTCCTGCGCAGCTTGTTTATCAAGTAGTATGCAGTATATATATCGGATACTCGTGAGTTTGAAGGTTAAGCAAATATAATTAAACTCTTCAAAACCCTCTCTGCTATTCTCTATCTCTCAATTCTCTCTTAATTCTCTCTAAATTATCTCTTTTCTTCATTCAAATCACTTGTTTTCCTGTAGGTTTGAGTTCTTTGATAGCTGTTAAGGTCTCGAACCATAACATCTGTCATCAGAGCAGGTTAGATTATTATAAAAAAAAAACCCTAATTTTTTTTTTAGCTTCCGCTTGCAACCATGACTCTTACAAGAAGTGAACCAACTTACAACTATGATCAATACCTTGAACACAAGCTATTCTTGATTTTATGCAAAAACTTATTGATACTTCGACAATGATGATCAAACGAAAGCTGTTGTGATAGATGCCTTTGATGAAAAGAACGCAAAGCGTTACACAATACAAGTTTGCAAACTATATTAGATAATCACAAAAAAGAGATGGAGACTGTACTCTGTTGAGAACACAGAATATCAACAATTTGGTGAATCTTTGTTACAGTAATATGGCATCACTCTTCTTTGCTCGTTTTCCTCTCAACAGACCTCCCGGTTTTGGCGGATCGACTGCAATAATAATAACAACAACAATACGGGTATACCTGGAAGTGGTGGTTTAGGTGGCAGCAGTGGTATTCTCGGTTCTCCTATACCTAATAACTTGAAGTTTCTTAACTTTGAAGGGACGGATCCTGCTGGTTGGATTTTTCAGGCAGATCAATATTTTCGTTTGCATCATACTGCTGAAGCATTGAAAATCGATATTACTACTTCCTATTTCAAAAGCGACGCCAATGCTTGGTATCGCTGGATTCAACCCAACTTAATTAACCCTACATGGCTACAATTTTGTTCACTTGTTCGTGAACGTTTTGCTGATAAGAAGTTTGCTAATCCATGTCTGACGCTCTCAACAATTTCTCAACAAGGTTCAGTTCGTGATCATATTAAAGAATTTGAACAACTTCTCAATTTTGTTACTGACTTGCTAGACGATTATGTTATCGACCTTTTTATCCGATCTCTAAAAAAGGAAATTCGATCAGTTGTTGAGATATTTGAACCACCAACATTAGCTGCAGCTTTTACGAAAGCTATAAAACAAGAAGATGTGTTACTTTCAAACTCTTCTTTTTACAAAGCGTGGCGAGATCGACTACTTACGAAAGTGAGACATCTTATTCATCTCGATAATTCACTAATGTATCTTTTAAGAAGAATACAATTCCTTCGGAGTTAAAAGACTATCCTTGGAAGAACAACGACTAAGACGTGAGCAAGGTCTTTGTTTCAATTGTGATGAACAATATAAGGATGGACATATTTGTGCAAAACCATTAACTTCTAGATTATTAATTCTCGAAATGGCTCCGGAATTCACCTGTGAGAGTGAAGACGAAACAACATTATCTAATCTTTGAAGAAATAGTTACTCGTCTTCTTCTGAATCGGATGCATCATGAACCAACAATATCGTTTCATGCTCTTCTGGTTCTCCATTTCCTAATACGATCGATTCTGAGTTACATTGCGGTCACCACTCACAATTCTCATTGATTACGGATCAACACACAATTTCTTACATCCGACACTTGCTAAGAGATGTGGCATTTCGACTAGGCCAGTTAAGGATACCATGAGTGTTTTGGTTAGTAATGGAGGAATTATTAAAACTAAAGAAACTTGTCCTGATATTTCTATGCAGCTGCAAGATTATCAGTTCACTACTGAGTTTTTCTTATTAGAATTAAGTGGGTGTGAAGCAGCACTTGGAGTACAGTGGTTACGAACTTTGGGTAATATCTCTTGGGACTTTGAGAAATTACACATGCAATTTAACTCCAATGGTCGTTAACATACTTTGGTAGGAAATGAGTCAGCTTCAATTTCTTTGCTTGATAGTATTTCAATGCAGAAGGTGTTGCAAACCACTCATCATGGATTTCTACTTCAATTAGACACGCACTCAACTACATCAGAGAATGACTCTCAGGTAACCACTGAAATTTCTGATTTACTTTCACGATTTCCAGAGTTATTTGCTTCCCCTACGGAATTACCACCTCCAAGAGAGCATGATCATCGTATTAATTTCTTTGCCTAACTCGGCTCAGTAAATGTTCGACCATATAGATACCCCTATTTTCAAAAAGAAGAAATTGAGAAAATTGTGTCGGAACTCAAAGATGCGAGGATTCATTAGAACTAGTTCTAGCCCTTTTTCCTCTCTTGTACTTTTAGTTCGCAAGAAAGATGGATCTTGGCGTATGTGTGTGGATTATAGAGCACTTAATAAAGCGACTATCAAAGATAGATTTCCAATTCCAATTGTGGATGAGCTTCTTGATGAGTTACATGGTGCGATAATATTTTCCAAAATAGATATGCGAGCTGGTTATCATCAGATTCGTGTGCATCCGAATGATATTCATAAGACGACTTTTCACGCGCATGATGGACATTACGAATTCTTGGTAATGCCATTTGGGTTATCTAATGCTCCTGCAACTTTTCAAAGTTTGATGAATGACATTCTTCGTCCTTATCTTCAAAAGTTTGTTTTGGTCTTTTTCGATGATATACTTATCTACAGTAAATCGGAATCTGAACATATTCAGCATTTACAATTGGTGTTTGAAGCTTTAAGTGCACATAAGATATTTCTGAAACATTCTAAGTGTGAATTTGCTAAAGAGACAATCAGTTATTTGGGTCATTTGGTTTCTTCGAAAGGTGTATCGATTGATTCTCAAAGATTTCATGCATAACAAATTGGCATATTCCGACCCCAGTAAAAGCTTTGCGAGGTTTTTTGGGATTGGCTGGCTATTATCGTAAGTTTGTTAAGGATTATGGTAAGATTAGTGCTCCACTTACCCAATTACTCAAGTTAGATGCCTTTGTGTGGACTCCTGAAGCAACTACGGCTTTTAACAAACTCAAACAAGCTTTAACTAGTACTCCAGTTTTGGCACTTCCAGATTTCACGGCTGAATTCTGTTTAGAATGTGATGCTTCAGGCAATGGTCTTGGAGCGGTGTTAGTTCAAAATAAAAGACCTATTGCTTATTACAGCAAATCTCTCTCGGGTAAGAATCTTAATCTCTCAGTTTATGATAAGGAGATGTTAGCTATAGTCAATGCTGTTAATAAATGGCGACCTTATCTGCTTGGTCGACATTTTAAAATTTACACTGATCATCGAAGCCTTAAATACTTCCTTGAACAACGTATTTCTTCAATGGAACAACAAAAATGGCTATCCAAGTTACTCGGTTATGATTATGAAATCATTTACCGTTCTGGAGTTTTAAATGTGGCAGCTGACGCATTATCTCGTGTTAATGATTGCCAATTCATGGCAATTACTGCACCTATATGTGTTGGCGTTATTGACATTGTCCAGGAATGTCATAATGACACTGGCCTGAGCATTACAATTGCAAAATTACGTGATCAACATGATTGCATGCCACATTATTCATATACGGATGGAATTCTTCGTTATAAGAATAGGATTGTGGTAGTACCCACATCTTCATGGTGCACTAAGCTTTTAGAGGAATTTCATTCAACTCCAACTGGTGGACATGCTGGTTATTTACGTACTTACAAGCGTCTTCAACAAAAATTTTATTGGTCAGGCATGAAGAAGTCAGTAAAAGATTATATTGCTTCTTGTGATACTTGTCAGCGCAATAAGGTTGAATCTATATCTCCTCCAGGATTGCTTCATCCCTTATCTATACCCACTGGTGTTTGGTTAGATATTTCCATGGATTTCATAGATGGCCTTCCACCATCTAACCGAAGAACATCTATTCTCGTAGTGGTGGATCGTTTGTCCAGGTATGCACATTTTGTGGCTCTTACGCATCCTTATTCTGCTAATACTATAGCTGAAGTTTTTGTGCGTGAAGTAGTTCGTTTACATGGAATGCCTAAGAGTATCACGAGTGACAGAGATTCAATTTTCATGAGTCAATTTTGGGAAGCTTTCTTTTCACTTCAGCACACTCAACTTTGTAGAAGTTCGGCGTATCATCCTCAATCTAATGGCTTAACTGAAGTTACCAATAGAACTTTAGAGTGTTACTTACGTTGTTTTGCTGGGATTAAACCTAGTGAATGGCTGAAGTGGCTACCTTGGGCTGAATGGTGGTATAATACTAGCTTTCATACATCTATTAAAATGAGTCCTTATCAAGCTGTGTATAGCAGACTTCCTCCAACAGTTTCAACATATATTTCTGACTCCACTACTGTTCATGCTGTGGATGTCGTATTACAAGCTCGTGACCAAGTTTTGATGATTTTGAAGTCTAATTTACAGGATGCTCAGTCAAGAATGAAAGGTTATGCTGATGCACATAGAACTGAAAGAAGTTTTTCAGTGGGAGATTTGGTTTTTCTCAGACTCCAACCATATCATCAGACAACTGCAGCAACTTCCACTTTTTCAAAGCTTTCACCTAAATTTTATGGACCATTTAAGGTCTTAGAAAAGATTGGAACTGTGGCTTATCGATTGGAGTTACCTCATTCCAGTAGAATTCATCCTGTATTTCATGTTTCTCTTTTGAAACTCAAGCTAGGTGTATCTGACATTGTTCAGACTGAACTACCTGTTACAGTCGATTATGAGAAGTGGGAGCCTGAATCTATCTTAGACCGTAAGATGTATAAGAAGGGCAATGTTGCTGGTACAAAATGGCTAATCAAATGGAAAGGTCGTGCCACTGAAGAAGCAACATGGGAGATTGCGGATGAAATACTGCTGATTTCCAGAATTTCAGACTTGAGGACAAGTCTTGTTTCAAGCGGAGTGGGATGTTGTGATACCAACACCTCTTTACGTGTTTTCCTTTTTTAGCCTTTCCTTATTTAGCTTATTAGTTAACATAGTTATTTAATTCAGTTAGAATTCCTGCGCAGCTTGTTTATCAAGTAGTATGCAGTATATATATCGGATACTCGTGAGTTTTAAGGTTAAGCAAATATAATTAAACTCTTCAAAACCATCTCTCAGTTCTCTCTTAATTCTCTCTAAATTATCTCTTTTCTTCATTCAAATCACTTGTTTTCCTGTAGGTTTGAGTTCTTTGATAGCTGTTAAGGTCTCGAACCATAACACACCATCACCAATCTCATTTAGTGATCATCAGTTCATTACCATTAACTCATCATTTCTTTTAAACCCTAAAAGTTAAAATCTTTCTCATCCATGATAATCATTTTCTTTGGGTTTTTAGGTTTCCCCCTAAAATCACATCCTTATGGTACTAGAATTTCCACTTTTTTCCCAAATCAGAGTATGTAGGTTTATCGTTTTGAGAATTGAGGCAAAAAAAATAAAAAAATAAGAATCGTTAAATGTTGTTAGAATCAATGAATCTGCTATTATAGATTTTGGATCTTTGTCAAAAAGATTTTTTTTGCCACTGATGATTGCTTTCTATCTTATCAAACTACTCATGGATGTCGATTCTATTTTGGCGATGATTATTCTGAATTTGATACTAAAATTGTTATTGCTTCAAAGTTCATGTTGTCAAGAGGTTATTCTATAATATCTTCCTTGTTAACTTATTGTGAAATATCTCTGGGGTCTTGAAGATGGAACAAGGTTATGGACATTGGATAAAGATTTTTCAATCCAAGTTTCAAAATCTGTAAAGCCTCTGTTACTGAATGATGTATTTAAGGGTACTAAGAAATTCATTTGAGAAAGATCAGTTAGAGCTTAATCAATTTGGGTTGCTGATTTATAATGCAAATATCGAATAGCTTGTTGGCACTGTTGTTATTAAGCTTTTTTAAACCCTAAGAGAAGCTAATAAATACTAAATTGGATGCTCTACTTGAGTCTGAGAAGTTTAATGCTGAGTATCTTAGTAAATTTATTGTGAAGTATGATGGTTGTGTTCTCAAGAGTGGAGCTGGTTCTACAAGTGCAACTGCTGGTACTTCAGATTAATGCAACAAATATGTGTGAAGATACTTATGGTACTTCTAGTTCTTCAACTAGGATTCCTGCTTAAGAGGTTATGCTTATGTGTTTGAGTTATCAATCTATCAGGTAATTAAATCATTTAGTTTTTTTTTTTTGTTCCTTCAAAATACTACATCTTTTCAATACCTTAATACCATAACATTTTTCAATACCTTTCAAATTTTTTTACACCTTTAAAAGAATTGGTTCTGAGGTTTTCTTAGATGTCAGCTTCTAAACATCTTTTTCAAAGCAACTGGTCCTAAAAAAAAATTCACTAACCAGTTTGGTCACTTTTTGATCAATACCTTTACAGATTCTGGTACTAAAAACTTTGTAAAAAAAAAAAAACAGTTTTTAAATATCATTTTTTTAACAACAATCAATGTCTTTAAAGAACTAGTTTAAAATTTTTCTTAAGAACTAGTTTCTCATATTTTTCCACCACTTTCGGTTTACATTGCTGGGAGCCACTACTACTGGTGTTCACACTAAATGAGTTTGGCTTGTTCTCTTCAAAAATCAGTTTCAAGGGATACTTCTATTTGAATGTTTTCTAGTATTCTTACTACTTCTGAAGAGCTTCCTGGGTTAACAATTGGTTTAGCAAGACAAACGGTTCTACTCCTTTAGTTGGTTTTGTTAGTTGTTGTTACTGTAATATCAAATCTATTGTCCATTGCTGGAACTGCTGTCTGAGTTTAGCTTGTTACTACCACATCTTGTTACACCTATATATTCTTGTTGGGTGTTCTAATATAGTTGTTGTTATTTCTCCTCATCATCTACTACTTCTGGTGCTTGAAGACTGGTCAAATTTTATATCATTCTATAAATGTCTACTCTACTGATTTGGATGTCTTGATTTGTTGTGGATGTTTTACTGCTTGGCTTGTTACTGCAGTTTGATTCTTATGTTGTTTTACTACTGAAATCGTTGATAGTTCTTAGTTGGTCTTTGCTTCAAGGCATAACTGGAGGCTTATGCTATTTTACAGTTTCAAAGTTACTGGCAAGTTTGATTCGTATTTCTGCTTCTTGGCATGTCAATGAAAATCAATTATTTTTTGTGCTTATGTCTCGGTTTTTTTTCTTCTTCTCTTTTCCAAGATTTCACTCTTACTTTGTAAGTGAAGCTTTAGGAATTGTATTGTTTTTCATTTTATTTTTCTTGTTCCCAAGCTATTATTGTGTTGAGAAAGTAATAGTTTGTGGGGGTGTACTAGGAATAAAAATAAGTCTTGTTGACTTGACCATGTCTATATGTCTGTCTGTCATGTATAAATATCCCTTCTCTGTCTTTGTATAAGACACTGAATAATAATTTATGTAATAAATTTTCATATCAATAATATCAATTCAAAGGTTTTCTCACTCTCAGCAACTCCAATGGAAGGGTCTGAAGAAATCAATTAGATTCAAATGGGTATTAGAAAATAAGATATATGTTGATTAAATCAAAGTGCCAATCTAATCATTACCTATGTGTTTCTCTTAATTTTTTTTTATTGAAGATTCAAAGTCCAATTTTGTGCACACTCCTTTAACGAGTGTGCACAAAACAAACCAATCCTATTGGTTCCCCAAGATTAACGGTTAACTTAGTATTTATTTCTTTTTAAAATCTCATTTTAATTTGGAAAAGGTAATAATATTTTATTTTGTGCAGAAGTAATATTGGAAGGTTTATCATCTTGAAGGCCGATTACCGAAAATGGTGAGGTTCTTGGTGTGTTGATGATGATAGCTAATTGAATAGCAAAAGGAAGTTTAAAGGGAACTGTATGTGGCATTTAATCGTGAAGGATTACAATCTCGTTTACAGAAAGGGATTTCTGCTTATATCATGTATTCATGTTATGTTGGCATAATCTTAAGAGCCGCGTGATCTTTTAAATCCAATGTTGATTGTTGAAGAAGCGCTAACGTTTTGAGAAAACAAACACTTTTAAACTTTGGTAGATCTTATGAGTGGCGTGATCTTAAAGCTTGTCTCAAAGCGGATTAAGAAATGGAGTCCAATTTTGCACAATCTAACAAATTAATCATATTGGTTGACTTAAAAGAAAAATAAACAAATTTTGTTTTAGTTTGATGCTAATGGTCAGTTGAAAGTGAATTTATTTCTATTTCATAGTTGTTCGACTAGAGAGCATAGGTAGGTGTATAATTAGAGACAATTTTAACAAAGATTATGCATATAATTTTGTTGGGATACATGAGAAAGAAGGCGACAACATTGATGGAGTTTATGAGCTTTCGAAAGTTTCTTTCCATTGATCAAATGAATCAAGTGGAAAGGTAATTTAACTGATTATCAGGAAACTTAAGTGAACATCACATGAACTAGATACTGCTTTTTTTAATCAGGTCATGAATAATCATCTTCGTTCCAGAAGATGAACTTCATTGATTTGTCTCATCTCCGTGGGGAAGAAGACATTCTCAATCCGACTAGAGATAGTATCAAAGGAATAATAATGAAATGTTTATTGGATGAAGCGATAACACTGCGACTAATTGACTATTTCTTAGTTTAAAACCCTATCTTTAATGTAGTGAGTATATTCAATATATCAACATTATCTTTTGAGATTTATAGAATTAAATAAATATTAGTAAAAATTAATTTAATTAATTAGATAACGTTGGTTTTAAACCAATCAATAGCATTGTTTTGTTACGTGCACACTCTTTAAAGGAGTGTGCACAAAATTGGACTCGAAAATTCAAGAGTTTCTTCACCAAAGTGATAAAAGTTATCAGGTAACTCTAATTCAATTTAGAGATAAGAAGGTTACTACTTCTAATTAAATCAAGACCGGGAAGAATCAATGGTTCTTTATTAAACTCGTTTCAGTTTGGGAAACTAGGGTTGGGGTTTATGTGGTTTCAGGGTGAACATTGTTTCTCTTCTTTTACTGGGAATTTGAATAATATTGTTGAGGCTCTAAATTTAATTTGTTGTTAGCATTTTGATATTTTAATTTGAATGATGATTAGTGGTATTCAGAGACTTATTTGGATATGATAGAGAAAAAAATTAATCTAAATTAGTGGGCTTCATGAGATTTTTGGAATGTTCAGGTGTTAGAATGACTTGCTTAGGGATTTGGTTTGAGGCAAATGATCAATGCTTGAACCTCTTGTCTATAACTAGAGTTGCATTTGTACAGATAACTCTAATTTATTTTGACCATTGGATGATTCTATTCTTGACCGTTGGATGAATCTATTGCTAATAGCAAATTGACGAAGTTAAATAATTTAAAAAAAAAAAGAAAAAATTATTTAAATTTTAGTTATTTAGGTAACAGATGTTAGTCTAAGCGTTTGATTTGACAGTCTTTAACGGATTCAGATACCAAGCCTTAATAGTATTTGAAATGTTGAGTACCAAAGCAGTGTGTTAGACATCTATCGGGTAAAAAAAAATATACATCCCATGATCAATAGATTCCGAATTGTCTTTGCATAAAGAAAACCTATTAAATAAGAACTTAAATAAAATCTTTCCTTTTCGTGTCAGTACTCTTGCGTAAGATGGAGGCTTAGTGGCTTACCATTTCTTTTTAATGGGCCCATAATAAGGACGTACTAAATTTCTTCGTACTTATTAATTTCGAGGAGGGGCAAAATGGATGATTTTTGTTAGAGTGAGAGCAAAAATAGATCCGAGGAGAGCGAGAATCGTATACAACTCGATAACTAGGACCGATTCCAATTATTCCTATGAGTCGGACTAAATTAACCTTACTAACACACAAAATCTTCGCACACTTGAGAAATCATTTGACCTAATCGTACAACACCCTTATCTCAAGACTGCTCTGCCGCGGTACCGCCACTGCCTCCAAAATCGATCGACTCATCACGTATATTGTAATAGTTTGTCATCAGAAATTGCCAGTTTTGTTTGCTGCCATGGTTTCATTGCATCGTAAAGCTTCCGAAGATGTTCAAATCATTCATCCTTTCTATAATTTTAATAACCCTTCAATGGGATTTAGAAGAATCTTTCGATGGATATAAAAATCAATTGAAGAATTTTTTAATAAGCTTAAATGGAAAGACAGTGTATCATCAATAAAGATATCACAATCTCTTGATAAGTTAATAATCTCTTGATACAACTTTTTATCATCAATCTTTCTGTAAGAATATGAATGAAAACTTGCACTAGCAATCGTAATAGGATCCATCGTAATAATGTTAATCAAGTTAGTGTTGTCTTAAACTTGCACCTGATCCATCCAAACATCTTTAGATTTAATGGTTATGTTTTTTTAGCCCAAATTCTTAAGGTTATAAAGACGTGCTATAGAAATCACATGATATATTTCCACCACCAGTGTTTGGTGATGGCAGTGGTGATAGCATATTCGTCGTGGTGGTGGTGGTGAAATAAGAACAACACGTTAAAAAATTCTTTTTTAACTTTGTGAGCGTACCAAGAGTTTGTGTTGGACTGAGGTTAATTTAGTCCGACTCACAAGAATACTTGGAATCGGTCCTAGTTATCGAGTTGAATACGATTTTTGCTCTTTTCGGATCCGTTTTTGCTCTCCCTCTAACTAAAATCAAATAGATTTTGCTCGGTCATTCACTAATATTGGAGATCAAGTCAACTGTTTTTATTTTTGTTTTTTTGCGGGTTAAACTATCAAAATTCCTAAAAAAAAAAAAAGGAAATTATCGGTTCATTTTTCCAGAAACAAATACAAAATGTAAAAAATCCAGGAAAGTAAAAGAAAGAGAGAGAGTTGGAACCTCGTGGTGTGAGACGGTGAGTTAGTCCGCTCTTAAGATTGGTTTTATACACTGCCGTCCAAGGCTGACAACGTTCAGTTGCCGGTCTTTTGGTGCTTACGTAGATGAGGTCATCGCCGGAAACACAACCACTGTCTTCCATGCGAACACCGGCAAATCGAGTTTTGCGAAAAACATCTGCTAAGCTGTATATTTGGACTTTAGGTGGATTGTTCTTATTGACGTCTTTGAAGAGAATGGCTATGTGAAGTAATTCGAGGTTGTCTCGTTCGGAGATGAAAACCATGCCTGAGATACGACCTGAATCTACACCAGCCTCGTTGGGTTCGGAAGATAATTTGGTGTAGGTTAATAGTTTCTTAAGGGCTTCCGGTGGGATGTCATTGCCGTTGTAATTGTAGGACTTTCCATCAGTCATACGCAGTTCATCTCCATTCGCTGATGGTTCAATAGAACGAGTGAATATGTCAAACGGCACCGGTGGTCGATTTGTTGAAAATAGAATGCTACCTCTTGGTTCATCTTTATAAAGGTATCCCTTTGGCAACTTTTTTCTTGCCTCCGGCAATTTGTTTTTTCCCTTTTTGTCTTCGGAGAGACAAGAGTTCATATCAACATATAAAATTTCTTTGCCTGAATCAAACCTGAATTCCGAGAACTTCTGTTACAGTTTGAAATTATGATAAATTGGGGACAGTAATATATAGATAGTCGGGTGAGCAAAAGGAGAAGTCACCTGAAAAAGAATCGATAACAAGATGAGAAAGTAATCAAGTTAACATGATGAAATGTTGTTTATTAGATGCGGTAGCTTCCTTTCTTGACGATGAGACCGATCGGCTATTATTGGGAGAAAATAATCTGCTTCACGTGGATCGCTAGGTAAATAAGACAATCCAGATGCTTAGTCAGGAAATTATTAATTACGAATTGTGTTAGTCACAAATTGTGTCTGGAATCTGTTATCCTTTTATATTACGCTTATGTGTTTTCGTGCCATCTTTTTTTTGTTTTGTTTTTCGAGAGCATCAAACCACAGCAAACCCCATCTAACACTATTTTATTTTTATTTCTCCAAGGTTGCTGATGGGTACCAATTTGCTTGGGGTGTACCAACCCCAAGGTGAATGTTGTTTTATCTTATTTGTACTTTAGTACACCCCAGCCAAACCTGTCTCCCTATTAGCAACCTTGCATCTTTGGATGTTTGTATTTTTTAAACTACTGGAATTTATGGTTTTTTCGGTTGGCTTAGACCCGGTTCGGGCAGGATTCTAAACCAACCTTACGTGCGAAGATGATTTGTGTCCCTTCGTTCAAAACTAAATAATTCAACGCTTGTATAGTTGTCCGTTTTAAAAAAACAATATAAAAAAAATTGTATATTCCAACAGTTGAATTTCGGTATTTTCGTTGCTTTGTTAATGGCAGTGGCCCTAGCTCCCTTTTTTTTACTTACAAAACTTTATTATGTTAGCAAGTTACCCCTAAGTTAAGTAAAATCTACTGTATTAGTTAGTCCACCAGGTCCATTAAGTTAGTCCACCGGGTCCAACCAATTTAGTCCCAAAAAATCTCGGTGAACCGAGCAGAAAAAACAAGGAAATGAACTGCCAGACATAATACAAGTGGACCCTTGCTAAACTCCCGAGAGGCGGGACTCATCGGGGACCACAAAAATCTAAAGTATGTGAGGGGCGGTTTTCCTTTGTAGTTTTTTTCACGGTTCATCTAGAATCGCTGATTTAGTCTAACAAAGCCCAAACACCACCTTCCAAAACCATATGTGGTTTCGTTTGCAGAATAAGAAATGAGGGAATAGGAGAGACCGAAAGGGAAAGTTTAAGGGTCTCAAATACTACTCCACCATTTTCACTAATTTAGTTCTATTTTTGTTTTTCATTTTGTCACCGTGAAGACCACATAATTAGTGAGTATTTTGCTTCTTTTGCGCTTCAAACTCTTTCGCTTATAATTTTCAATGTTGTTATTGTTCACTTAATGATGAACTTGGTTCTTCGCCATTCCTCTAAACCATTATTCGAGATAAGAAGTTGTTGTTCATTTCATACAACAACGGGTCACGGTTGCTCACTAATTAAGTGATTCCTACCAAAAAAAAAAATTGTTGCGACCTTCGGCCACCTTGTTTACTATTAGTGTTTCACTTTAAAAAAAGTTTAGCCTCCCAGTTAGAAGTCCCTGCTCCTAGACCGGTTAATGGATTCAAGTGAAAATCTTCAACATCTTCAGCAAGTAAGAAAAATCTTGTGAAAATCCCCTAGGGAAAATCAAGTATAATTGATATAAAAATATACTCCCTCCGTCCCAATTTAGATGAGCTAGTTAGTTTTAAACTTTTTCCAAAAATAGATGAGTCAGTATCATCAAACGATGGAATGTTTCAAATTACCATTTTAATTGATTATTATTAGTATAAGAATTATGTATAATTTGATAGTAATGTTTATATTCGTTATGTGGGTGTTTTAAAATGCTTTCCAATGATATAAAGTTTACGAATATCTGTTGTATAGTTTGAGAGATAAATTATTTCTAATTTCATAATAATTATATATAAGGGTATAATTGTAAAAAATATGTAAATTTTTTTTCTTTTACTGCTTGCCTTAAGGAATACCAAATAATCACTGTATTTGCAATCTAGATCCTCTCATCCGCATTCTCCAAAATCGTTTCACCTACCTCTACGTAGCCTAATGATTCATTTTCATTTTTGTTAATACTAAATTACGTATTTATTTTTATTTTTATCCTTCTATATTATTCATTAACAAGCTCAATTCTCGCGAGATTTCCTTGTAGTCACGAACAAAAACTTACTCTTCGGATGGCGAATCTAACTAATGAACATTTGAATAAGACGGCGTCAAACGCTCGAATAAGGTGCGGCGTCGGCTAGGGGAAACTTCCTAAATCTTATGGGATGATTTAATCTAACAAAAATGAACGTTTGAATAATGCACGTCAAACGCCCGAACAGTGCGGCGTCCGGTGAACAACTGAGGCAAAGCCAGCGTTTTTGCTTTTAACCGTTTGGTGCATAGAAACCACTTCCATATTTATTGTATGGAATATTAGCCTAGGATGACCTACTACCCGCATGCCCTCTGTTCTTTTGAGTCTAGTGAATATTATACTTCGTTCCAAAAGTACATGGCATTTATATTCTTGGGACTTTCAAATGTTTAAAGAAGCTAGCTGGTTTTGTGGACGAAAATAAATGAGCAATATGTTAAGGCTCGTACAAGCTAGCTATTAGAGCGACAGACAAATTATTCTAATATATCAAGACCGTATATTTTGGGATATTGCATTTTCAATCAAATATAGATCCGAAGTGTCGGCAGAAAACGCTGAATGGAACAACGTCCGAAGTCTTTGAAACAGATCAGCGTTGATGCCTGAATATTCGCAAACGCAATTTGTTTCATTCGCTTGAACCACTTTTTGGGCGCTGAATCATTCGAGCGTTTCAATCTCATTGCTAGTTGAATCTGAGCACTTGCTAGAGAGAGAAGTAGATAGAAGTAGTGTTAACTTTTTTCATAATTATTTTTTGATTTGCAACATTTTTTCACCAATCTAGCAGTTCAATCTAACCTATAGGACTTAGCCAAAGATAACGATCAGTCTTCGTCATCAGACGCATCAGTCATCACCACATCGGTGGCATCTTTGTTTAATCTTTTTTTATCAACAATCCCTGCTTATTATTCCACCATCGAAATTCGAATTTAATCCGAAGTCAACAGGTAATAAATATTCAGACTTACACAACGGTGGAGCACCTTGGGGAACGATAACTTGGAACTCTCAAATGAGGATAATATTATGTATCTGGCTGCCTGGCTGGCCTGCATAGCTAGTCTAATTTAAAATGTTGCTACTCCGACACTAACCGAAGAATTTTTGCGAACTGGATAATAGGCTGTATTAGAAAATTGTTTAATCTGCTAACTAACGGATAAAAAGCTGGCAAAAAGTCTTTTAATTTTTGCAGGAATATCATTTGGCTAACTAATAAAAATAATCTTGTCCAAAGGCAGCAAAATAATCCTGTTGCAGATTTAGCCATTGGAATGGTGCAAACTTAAGTCTTTTGTTGAGTAAATGGTTAAAAATGATGTAACTCAAGACCTGTCGTATGGTGCCAGACTTGGCACTTCAGCTGGCAGCAGCAATAGACATTGTTAATTGCATTATGAAAGATATAAATTTGAAAAAAAAAAAGATATAAATTTGAAAAATAATGATTTTTTTCTAGGTTTCAGGGGGTTGCAGAAAGTTGTACCCCTGCCCTCTATTTACATCCTAATAACATATATTACCCTTAGCACTTAGCACAACCATCTAATTTCTCCATCTCCCTCGGTAAAAAAAAAAAAAAAAAAGTCGTCGACCACCATGTCTGCTACAGAACTAGGGGATGATCGTGATCATCGATCTCATGAAGAAATGATGTTATGCTCTCTTGGTAAAATTGAATCGTTACTTACGGTCCTCGTCGGTTCACAAGCTAAACTAGCAGAATCACAATCAGAATTAGTAGAATCTCATAAAAATACTCAACTTCAACTATTAGAGATTTTAAGAAGCACTGCTGCCGACAAAGTTGCAGAAAATCCATCATTAGATAATCATCAACAGCAAGGTACATAACTAATTTTTCATTCATACTGTATATATATATATATATAATCAACTTTTCAGCAATATAGTTGATTAGTTGTTGATTCACTTGGAATAACAATTTATCTTCATAAATAATTTTAGGAATCAAATTTATCGATAAAAAAAAAAAAAAAGTGATTAGGATCGATCAAATAACATTTTGATTATGTTGAATTGGCTGAAACCTGTATGAGGATGAAGACTGACAGTGCCTAAAGGCAATTACCAACTCCAGATGCACCTAACTGCTATCAGTCGTCTTAATTAACATTCCAAAATGTTTGGTCCTTAGTTTCTTCTTTATTTATGGTTGAAGGCCTTAATTTGTCGTAATAAGTACATATATGGTGCATCTGAAGTTGGTAATTAAGATTTGATAAAAAAAAAAAAGTTGGTAATTAAGCAGCATATGTTTGGGAATAATTACTAATTAAGTTAAAGCTAAAATTTCTTTGGATGTGTATTAATTGTTTTCTTGCTTCTATATGTCTTATTTTGAAGAGGATGATCATCAGGAGGTGAAATATTTTGTGCGTAGAGATCTTAAAGTAATAGTTGATGCAGTAAGGAAAAATGACTGGGAAAATGTATTTGAGGCTCTTAAGAAGAATCCCAGAGTGGTTAAACAGCCAATCGCAATTGACTCATCTACATTATTGCATTTAGTTATTTATCAGAAGAGAGGGAAGAAGTTTGTGGAGGAAATTGTCAAACTCATGGAATCAAAAGAACTTGAATACAAAATACGTGATACTGGTTTCACCGCACTTCATACTGCTGCCAGGTACGGAGACACTGAAGCTGTTAAGATGATGGTAAATAAGCATCCCCGGTTGACTCTGATACGTGACAAAAAAGGAATGATTCCACTTGAAGTGGCTCTTGATCATGTTACTAAAGGACAACAAGAAATTGCTGACTATCTTTACAATCAATCTAAAGACATAGAACCGACTCCGTTCGAGGGTGTTGTTGGTGCTAGAATATTATGCAGTGCGATTGAGGCGAATTTCTACGGTGCGTAAGCAATCTTAGTATTATTTTAGGTCATATGGAAGACTGTACAAATCATAATTAAACATCCTGCTATTAGATGCTTGTATTATATGATATGACAATTCATAGCTACTTAGTTATCTAGTTCTGGTTTCGCTTAGATATACCATTTCCGATTCTTTCTATTTATGTAGTACTAACTAACTTTCTTTTTTCGTAGATATGGCGTTGTCTATTGTCCAATTGTTTCCAGAAATGGTTATGCTCAAATCACAAGAGCATGATATGTGTGGATTAGAATTGTTAGTTCGAAGACCGTTTGCTTTTAGAAGTGGAGTTAAGCTGACAGGCTGGCAGAAATTCATCTATTCATGTTAGTTATAGTGATCATCAGTATTAACTTCTGTTTTCTATACAAATCAGTTTTTTGTTTCTTATTTATTACCCCACGGCATATCATCATATATTTGTGAATTTACATTGTTCAGCAATTTTATCTAAATGCATATGTGCAGTAATTCAAGTGGACATGGAAAAACCATGCCAGTGTTCAGAATGTATTGAAAGAGACGAAGAGAACGTTTTAGAAAGCTCAGAATGTACCAAAGCAGAAAAGAGTACAAGTAGTGTTAAGGGAATGCTAATGCGTTGCTTAACACGAGGTACAATTTTTCTTGATAAATTATCTCCAGCTTACTTTTATTTAAGTTTGATTTTATTTGGATGCTGATTCACGCTTTTTGTGGTTGGTACTTTGACCTTTCCAACTACAGTATGATCAAAGGTTCATATGGTGGTTTTGTTTGATTCTTATTACAGTGCCTGGTACGAAACAGTTAAGCCACCTTAAGTTGATGCACAAACAAGCAACGGCTTTGCTTAAACAAATGCTACTAGAACTCGATAAAACAAACAACAAACGTCAGTTATTAAGTTTTTTTAACAGTAACCCCGACATCATAAAGGTAGCTATAAAGCACGGAGTCACAGAATTCGTGCGGGAGTCTCTCAAGACATTTGATTACCTGACTGAATGTAGGCTTCCGGTACAGAACATGATAGAAATGGCTATTGAAGAGCGGAATGAAACGATAGTGACTATCATATGTGAACACGCTGATAAATATGGAGATAAAATTGATATGCTTTCTACAACAGACAAGAACAATAATACAATCTTGCATTATGCTGCCAAGTTAGCGCCATTTGTTCAACTCAATTCGGTCTCAGGTGTTGCTTTCCAAATGCAGCGCGAATTGCAGTGGTTTAAGGTAAAAGTTATAGTTTCTTCCGCAATATCTAAAAAAAAAAAAGCCAATTAGTAAGTATATTTTGAGGAAAACTGCAGTAAATGAATTCAACATCTTTCGCTAGTTTATTCCTCAAGTGAAGCAGCTTCTTATTTTTAAATTATTCCAAGCTTCTTATCTGTTTGGCCGTGCTAGTATCTGTTTCTCATTGCATAACCCTCTTGCATCCTTTTTATTATATCCTGATGCAATTTTAGTTAGGTAAATAATTCTTAATCAGCCTTACATATGGTTATCAAGCACAACTTCAAGTTTTCAGTTATCTTTTTTACTTCAGGGTGTAGCAGGTATGATATCAGAAAATGATAAGCTCAAGAGAAATAAGGAGGGGCACACTGCTAATTCTATTTTTATGGAGGAACACAGTGACTTAATGAAGAAGGGAGAGGATTGGATGAAAGACACATCTGGTTCGTGTATGATAGTTACTGCCCTTGTTGCCACTGTAGCATTCGCTGCTGCTTTTACTGTTCCTGGAGGCAACATTAGCGACACCGACAACACCGAGAACGGTTTTCCCGTTTTCTTGGGCCAATCTTCTTTTACGGTCTTCGCTGTAGCAGATGCCTTTGCTCTATTTTCTTCTATCACGTCAGTACTGATGTTCTTATCGGTATATACTTCGAGGTATGCGGAAATAGATTTTCTCAAGTCTCTGCCACAAAAATTAATCATAGGCCTTGCAACGCTCATCATATCTATGGCAGCAATATTGGTAGCTTTTTGTGCATCATTGATTATTGTGGTTGGGAAAAGCTTCAGAGGTGCTTGGATTCCAATAGTTATGTTTGGTGGCATTTCGCTGCTTTTGTTTGTATGTTTGCAGTTGCCGTTGTTCCTTAAAATGGTGCATGCTACGTATTGTGGTAGCCTCTTTGGAAAACACAGGTATACCGATTATACGGCTGTGAAAAATTATAACACAAAGAAGACTGAATAAATAATTAATCTGGTTGGTTTAGATCATAAAAGAAGTTCAATTTTGTTAGCTCTCACTAGCTAATATTCGGAAGTGTCTCAGCTGTTAATTAATTTGGCATTTGGTATCATTTGTGAAGTTGGCAGTTGGTGTGAGCACGGAAATCGGGCGTCGGTTCCACGTGATCACAAACAATCTAAATAAGAACTGAATACGTGCACTGAGGTGTGAGAAGTGTATAATATCCCTAGGTAGATGATAATTCATAGATTCCAAACCCCTATAGTTTGTCATGATCTCATCATCATTCCCCAAGGCGATAGGTCTGAGATACGAGTATGTATGTGAAACTATCAGTGCAAAAGGTAAAAGAGACAAAGGTTTACGTGGTTCAAAAGACTAAGGCCTACATCCACGGATCTGAGGTGATTTACTATAAGACGAACAGTTACAGAGATGATCACAAGATCTGGTGATCATCGATCACTTGAGCTAAAACTCTCACTTACTTCTCCCTATTCTCTCTCCTTCCTCTCCTTTTTCGTCCCCCTCTTCAGTGGAGGGGGGGGATACATATTTATAGCTAAATTTGGTGGGTCCTACTGACAATGAGCTGTCGAGATCTTATCTTCTTGTGTTACTCGTGCATGATACGCGGACTTGGATATTACCCCGCGGGCGTGGTCCGCGGACTTGTCACCCCCCCGGCTTCGACTATATCCCGACTCATCCCATTTTATTCAACCCTTGTTTCCATCGTTGGTCGTCCGACACGTGTTCTCCGAGCTACATTAAATGCGGGTGGTTGGAGCGGTCCGGTCCATGGCGAGTGGTGTCGAGTCCTCTTGTCATGTCTATGTCGGTTGGATCGCTTCGATCGTTGATCATGTCTTACCTCGTGATGGGTTAAGGCCATCCTCTGGTGCTTTACGCGGACTACCTATCTCGGTGCCCTTTACTTCGACCGTTGGTCTTGACGGATGTACGTTGTGCGAGTGCCACGGATGCCCCTATGTGTCATCCTTTGAGCAATGTCATCCACGTGGACCCCGATAGTGCACGTGGCAATGGAGATAAATAAGTGTACTTACAATTTGCCCCTCTTCTTGCGATCAAGGCGTTTGGCTTTTGTTGGAAGAAGAACCGTGTGGTACGTTTTCATCTCCCTCATAACTTCTCCTAAAAGGTTCTACCTGCATTTATTGTGCACGTTTCCCACGTCCGGCCATAACTTCCCTTTGGGTAGTGGACGGTCTCTTCCAGTTCTATAAAAAGAGGAGAGTGAGAGAATGTGACTTTAATTCACATTCTCTGTTTTATTCTTTGTTCTTTTGTCTTCATCTTCTTAACTTCCTCTCGACACCATTGTTCTTCTTTGTTGCTTCTTCTGTGGTCGTTGTCATTCTTTACTCTTTGTGGTCGTTATTGTTGCTATCACCTTCGTTCTTGCTATCGATTCATTCTTGTGGTTCGGGTATGATCTTTGTATCCCGTTTAATCACCATCCCCGAGTCCGTCGAGTTTCGATTTACGATGATGCGTTGATGATGGGTTTAGGTTTAAGTATACCCAGGATTTGAGAGTTAATGCCACCGAGTTGGGTGTTTCGTTCTGCCATGCTTTTGATTTTATTTCTTCTTTCGAGTTTGGATGATAATCGAGGGTTTAAGCAATCTGTTAGATGAAACCTAGGGTTATCTTCTTTTATCTTTTCTTGTTCTTGAGATTTTCTTGATTTTTGATTTTTCCCCGCCTCGATTTAAATTCCTATTCGTGTTTGTGCTCGTAGATATGTCCGATCATCCGCGGGTTCCTTACCAAACCCCCAGTCAAGTCCTCATCGATCTCCCGGAATGATCCCAACGTAAGGGGTGGGACTTCTCCTTCACTTACCCGGGGTAATCCTCGGGATGGACGAACATCTTCATCCTCTGGTCAAAAGCCTTCGCTTAAAAGGGGTGATCCTCCGCGAGGATCTAGATATGCCGCGAATCACCCTAGAGGTGGGTCTCCTAAGCAAACGAGAATCCGCGCAATGAGCCTTTGGACGTGCGGCCCCTCCGCACTAAGCTTCCGTCGCGGACTAATCCACCGTCTAGTTCAAGTAAGTCAACTAAAACTCTTGCTTCAAGAGAAAGGTCGGAGATAGAGTCTTCGGGAGACTTAGTTCCTCCTAAGAGGAAGGCTGCGGGTTCTGCGGAGGATGCTACGGAAGAAGCTTTCGAGGAAGACTCTGCTGTTACTTTCCGTCCTTTATCTCTGGGTAATAAGAAGTTTACCTTCCGACACATTGATCTCGAGGCCTTCAAGGTGAAGCATGGTCTTGACATTTTCGGGTTCGTTTTTATGCCGCTGATAAAGACATAACTTATGAGATGGTTACCAATTACAAGTACGATGCCTTTCATTTCTTTGACAACCGTGGGTGCTTTGAGGCTGGTTTGATGCTACCCCAATATAAAGTGGTGATGATTTCTATTACAAGGGTCTGTCTAGCCGCGATATCGCTAAGAAAAGTCATAATCGCGGGGTGTGATTGTTGACAGAAACTATCTTCGCCATCTTCGTGAATGCTATCTTTGTAGTAAGGGGAAAACGATGATGACTTGCTATGCCCCTAGATTAGAAAAGGAGAAAGGGTGGTATACTCCGAGAATTTCAACAAATCCTTTGGAGATTATGTTAACAGGAATACTCGTAAGCCGTGGTCCTGTGAGTCTACGGAACATTACTTCATTAAGGGGGAAGTTCGCCTTTTGAGCGAGGTAAGTGATTCCAAGATGGCGAGGATTCCTGGTGCCGAAGGTCTTCCTATTCTGCCGAGGAGAGAATCAAGCGTGATCATGACTATGAGTGGTCTGCCACTGTTCTTGAAGTCGTTGGCCCGTGGGCCTATGGTTGGGTCCACCGGTCCCCGTGGTTGGCGACCTCTCGTTGACAGTCTTCCTCGCGAAGCTTCTCCCGCTCGTTACGCTCATTCCCCTGGCGGATGAGTTTTGCCGGTATGGATTTTGTTTATAGCCGTGATGTTGATGATGCAGAAGACGAAGATGTCCCTGATGCTAATCTTCCTCCGCGGAATACTGACGTTGTTAAGGTGCGTCGTTTGTTTTCTTCGTATGTATGCCCCTACGTTTTCTTAAATAATGTTGATTATGCCAAGGAAAGGTGATGGCAATGGTTCTTTTATCATTACGTGTTGTAGGTGTGTAGAGGTAAGAAGATTAATCCCAAGCAATCATCGAATTCTCCCACCGAGGGTTCCTCTCATTTCGAGGATGTAAATAGTCCCGTGTGTGGTGATGAGGACTCTTCCGATAGGGAAGAGCGAATTGAGACTTCTCCGCTTTGTTCAAGAAGGTGATGGTGATCGGGCAGTTGACGGTGGAGGTGATGATCCGGCCACTGGTGGTGGTCAGGGTGATCCGACTATTGGTGGTGGTCAGGGTGATCCAGCCACTGGCGGTGGTCTAGGTGATTCGGCTACCGGTGGTGGTCAAGATGACCGGTTATTGGTGGTGGTCAAGGTGATTCGGCCACTGGTGGTGGTCAAGGTGACCCGGCCACTGCCACTGGTGGTGGTAAAGGTGATTCGGATGCTGGTGGTATTGGTGGTGGCAACTTGTCTATTGGTGGTGGTGGAAATCATGCCGGGGGGGTTACTAAGTCTAGTGTGAATGTTATAGATAAAGGTAAGGGACTTGTTCTTAGTAGTGGTGATAAGGATGGGGGTGCTTGTTATGAGTTCTCCTTTGGTAAGGTTTTATCCGGGGAACAGTCATTTGACATGTCCACGGTTATGGGGCTTGTTTCGGACTTCACTCTGCTTCCGGTGGTGATGATTGGAGTGTTCTCGAGGATAGGCTGCGTTGGTGGCCCATCCTAGCAGGTCCCGATCTTTGGGGTTTTGGTAGTGCCCTCCGAGGGTTTTCTTTGGTACCTCCTCCATCTGTTGGTGGGGCCTTGGTGCAAGGTAATGTTGGTGTTACTCATGGTGGGAATACCTCGGACTCTCCCTTAGATGATTTCTCGCGATCCTTAGGCTGGATGATGGCGATGATCTTTGTTTTGGCATGGCTGCGAAAAGAAAAACTTGCTTTGGTTGTTCCTCATCATGCCCCCGTGATTGAAGGGGAAAAGAGTTCGGATGCTTTTACTCGTAGGTACATGGAGTTAACCCTTGAGGAGGCGGTAGATCGAGGATGGGGTAAAAATCTCGTAACCAGCGGGCTTGATCTTGTGGTGGATCCTCCCCTACCGTTGCTGACATGATGGCTATTGCTTTGATGGGTATCGATCTGATTATCCCGAAAGAACGGTTATTGGAGGTTTGTCCTGTTCTTTTTATCCCTGATTTCGTTCGAATATAATGTGAGCTAACTTCCCTCATTTTGCTGATAGATGATGAGAAGTGAGTATTGTAATCACCAACTTTACCGGCTCTTCAAGGCTAAATCTCTCAAGCTAGAAGGGAAGCTTCGACATTGTGAAGAGACGCTTTCGAGTGTCGAGGCTTCGGTCTCCGCTAAGGATGAAGAAATAACCGAGCTAAAGAGTTTGCTTAAGCGTAAGGAGCAGCAGGGCACGGAAGAGGCTCAGCTACGTTCTGAGTTGGCTCTGGTTAAGGCCAAGTTAGCTGTTGCTGAGAAAAACTCCTCATCCATTTCAGGTCTGCGCTCCCTCTTCTTTGGTAGTTTCTGCTCCTTATTTATTCCGAGTTTTCTCTTTCTTCCCTCCTCCCCATTGTACTATCTTCAGTGGGTGGAATCCCGAATTGTTGTGGCTTCGGGTGAGAGGGCTCGTCAAAAGGGTCGCATTCTTTGAGTTAGTTGAAAAACTTAAGAGTGAGTCGGCTAAATGGAATGCCCGCCGGATGTTCATAACGTGATGGTCGAAGAATGGCGTAAGAAAAAGTATTGCTTGGTAGATTTGCAAAATCGAAATAACCATGACCGCCATTTGTTCAACGGGGCTCTTTTATGGACGCGGGATAATCTTGAGCAAGCCAGGGCAGATTTCCTCCTTGGAAATTAAACTTAATGTTCGGGAAGGCGAGCTGCGGCAAGCGCGGTCTTCTCATCCCTCGGATGTGCGGACCTATATGCAGCGTTTGGCCAAGGAGAGACGATGCTAGGGCTAGGCGGAATGTAGTGCTCTCGGTAGTGCTGCTCTCGCGTCTCGAGCCGATGTGGCTCGTCGGGTTGAACGTGAGAGAGACTTAGAGGTGACTATGTATCGTCTCAACAAGGGGTTGGAATTGAAGAATGATGAGGTTAATCGACATCGTCATTCGGGCTCGATGTTTCGAAATGACTGAGCGCAAGTCGGTATGCTCATAATCTGCTGCAGTGGATTATGATAAGTTATCAAATGAATATGATTATGCCGCAGAAGCGAGGGATTCCATGGTTGATCATTGTGAAGGTATTCGTCTTCGTCATCGAGTGTGCTTTGTATTGTATCTGTCATAACTCACTATCTTCTTTTTACCTTCGTAGAGCTCCAGAGTCGACTTAAAGCTGCAGAGATGAAAAGTTTGCCAAGCTCGAGGCTAAGGTAGTTCAACCGGAGGGTCAAGTTAGCTATCATCGCGGTCCGGCCTCGTCTCGGGATGAAACGTTGAAGCAAGCTAATCAAAGTATAGACCAGCTTTGTACTTCCTTAAATCGAGTGAGATGAGGAGCGTAGCCATAGGTCTCATGGCCCGCAAACAATCGCGAAGAGATTAATAAGATTCTTGGTGAGATTGAAATGGATCTTAAGAAAAACCATGGGTTAACCAAGAATTATACTCGGTCCCGTACCCGCACTCCCATCAAGTTCTTCCGGGCCCTCCTCGGGTGGTAGTGTTCCTTCGTCGTTGAAGGATAAACTCATGGGATAACACTCCTACTCAGACCGTAGTTAGTATGCTAGGGATTGATCTCGGTTGCTTATCCTTTTTGGCGTTTTTGTTATTTTGCACTATTGGGCTTGTAATCAACTGCATGTATTAGATCAAACTTTGGTGTTTAAATCGATTTTGAATTTTGTTGAACTTATGTCTACCATCTTTAAATATAATGGAAAATTCCGTAGTGTTTGTAACTTGCGGATATCAATCTTTGAGTTTGATAAAGTGTATTGTTAGTGCAACTCCGTAGGTTGGTATCCCGGAATCGTCTTGTGACCTTGCACCCCGTCCAGCTAACTCCTTGGCAGAGGATCACCTGGACGGTGGGGGTCTGGCCGACGTTTAAGGATGTACTCCATTAAGTTCGCGGCTTGTAATATTGCACGGATATCTCATTACGTAAGAAGTCGCCTCCACAGTCATACACTTATAGACATTTACGGAGGAGTTCGAGAGATTGCATGTGTATGCTCCGATATATTGTGTGTGTGTGTTTTGCACGGATATTGCCAGTGTATTGTAGTGGGTATGATCCATGCTTTGTGCGGGATATCCCTCTTACTAAGTATAATGTCGATTCCTAATAATAGTAATTGTACAACGATTTACGTGGTTCGGCCTTAAGGCCTACATCCACGGGGTAACAATTGCATCGATATTTTATTAAGATGTGACATGGTTTTCAATGTACATTGTGTAAGTAGTATATACATGTGGTTCATATGATATGTGTTTTATATAGGTTGTGGGTTTTGAATAAATTGAAATGTGCGTGGGTAATGAACGGGATATGATATTTGAAAATGAGAACTTGGATTGATTGAAAATTTAAGGTGCGTTACTCCTTTGTCAGAGATAGAAACATGTGGATTAGCAAGTCCATTTTCTTCTTCTGGAAATGGGCACGCAGTTATTGGTCATGGGTAGTATGGCTTGAGGTATTTGGCATTCCATGGATGCATGAGGATTTCCCCTTTCATATTACGCAGATAGTAAGAGCCATTTCCTGCGATGTCATGTATTATGTAGGGTCCTCCCCACGTTGGTGCTAATTTTCCCCACTTTTTTTCTCGCTGGTATTGGGGAATGGTCCTCAACACATACTGCCCTTCTACAAAATTCCTAAATTTCACTTTCTTGTTATATTCTCCGCCGATTTGCGTTGGTAGTTTTCCATTCTTTGCAGTCTTTGCTTCTCTTCTTTCTTCGAGGTCGTCGAGCCTTTCCAACATCATGTCCGTGGTGAGATTCTTTTCCAGCTTCTGTCTTTGTAGTTGGAAGTAGAATTTCCGCAGGATGACTGCCTGACTCGTAGGTGAGTAGAAATGGGGATTCTCCCGGTAGATGATCTTCGAGTCGTCCTATATGCCCATAGAACGTTATGTAGCTGTTCACACCATCGTCCTTTGTATTCATCTAGCTGTTTTTTAAGAATGAGTGCCAAAGTTTTGTTTGTGGCTTCTGCTTGTCCGTTGCTTTGTGGGTATATGGGGGTGGATTTGTTTTTCCGAATCTTGAAGGTGTCGAATAGTAAGTCAATATTCTTTCCTTGTAGCTGTTTACCGTTGTCGGAGACTATCTCTGCGGGGATGCCAAACCTGCAGATGATATTTTGAAAAATAAAAGTGAAGACTTCTGAATCCCGAATTCTTGCCAGTGCCTTTGCTTCTACCCATTTGCTGAAATAATCCGTTGCTACTATTAGGAATCTTATTTTCCCCGTCCCTGATACGAGTGGGCCTACTATGTCAATACCCCATTTCCCGAAGGGCCACGGACTATCAACCGAGTTCAACTTTGTGGCTGGGCGTGGATTCGTTTACAAATCTTTGACATTCTTCGCATCTTTTCATGCCATTCGGCTGCATCTCGGATCATGGTTGGCCAGTAATAGCCTGCGTCTTTGCCTTATCTGCTAGGGATCTCATTCCACCGTGATTCCCTGCGTCTCCCTCTGTGTATATCTTTTAAAACGACATGTCCCTCTGACGGGATAGGCAGCACGAAGTGGTCCGAGGAATGATTTTCGGTATAAGGCTTGGTCTCTTAGCTCGTACATCCTCGCTCTTGACCGCACCTTCCTAGCCTGTTTGGTGTCCTGGGGAGTTTCCCTTCTTTGAGGAAAGAGTGGATTTCCGATCTCCAATCTGCCTCCCGACTATAATCGTCGTCTTCCTCCGCTTGTCGTCGTAATGTCCTCGTTAAAATCGTCGAATATGTATTCTCCGACATCCTCGTCGAGATATCTTTCTCCTTAGGTTTGCGTTGGGTAGCCGTGCACGTTTCGGGAGTTTGATGGATGGTTCGTACACTCTTGTTACCTTGATTGCTTTGACATCCTCGTTTTTAAGCATGAACGATATATGCCGAGCATCCGCGTGTCTAAGTTCCTTTACTCGCGTCATGTCGGAACGATTTTTGGTACTTGGGAGGCCAATGTTTGCACTAGAGCCATGTATGCCATTAGTGTTTCGTCGTACACATTGTATTCGTAGCCTATTTTCCGTATGATCAGTTGTGAGTCGCCATACCCGCACTTCTTGTATCCCTAATTCAATTATCAAGCGGAGAGCGTGGATCACTCCTTCATATTCTACGATGTTATTGGTATGGCCTTCGAATTCCAATCAATGCGTGCACGATCTGTCCCCTGTGGGTGTGGTGATGACGATGCCTATCCTCGCGCCTCTCTATTTTTGGAGCCATCAACAAAGACTTCCCACTGCCGTGGGTTCACTGGCTCAAAAATATTATTTGGCTCTGGTTTTTCTATTTCTGGGGCGTCCATAGCCTTCCATCCTTGTATGCGTACTTCTTCTTCGTCGTCCAAAGGTCTCTGCTAGAAAGTCCGCTAATACCTGCGATTTAAAGGAGTGTTGGAGCTCATAGTGGATGTAGAACTGGTCGAGGTACGTGCTCCATTTTGCTATTCGTCCTACCTTTCCCGCCCTTTGAGGATGGTCTCTAAGGGTGCCCGACACGGGATCCGTATGTCATGTGTTAAGAAGTACGTTCTCGGCTTTAAAGTAGACCATACGACGGCTAGGATTAGCGTTCGATTCTCGTGTAGTTTCGTTCTGCGGGAATTCGTGGTCTTCTTGACGTAGTAGATCGGTTGCTCCTCCTTCGCACGGGTTCCACGAGCACTGCGCTTCTTTGCGTCGTCTGTTCTTTGCGATGTAGAGTGCCAAAACTTCCTCAGGGTCCGGTTTCTGAAGGATGGGGATTTCCGCTAGGTATTGCTTAATGCCCAAAAAAGCTTCTTCGCATTCTGTCGTCCATTCAAATTTAGTGCCTTTTTTCAGTGTGTTGAAGAAGAGTTTGCACCTGTCCGAGGATCTTGATATGAATCTTCCCAGAGCTGCTAGGGATCCATTGAGCTTTTGTACCTCTTTCCGGGTTCTTCGGAGATGGCATGTTTGTTATGGCTCGGATTTTTGCGGGATCTACCTCAATGCCCCTTTTGTCACCAGGTATCCAAGGAATTTTCCTGAGGTCACCCCGAAAGTGCATTTTTCCGGGTTTACCTTCATGTTGTGCTCTCTCATAGCTCCGAAGATGTCCTTCAGGTCCTGGTGGTGGTTCTTTCTTACTCTGCTTTTTACGAGCATATCGTCGACGTAAACCTCTAAAGTCCTGCCGATCCATGGCTTGAAAATAGCATCGACCATCCTTTGGTACGTTGCTCCCGCGTTTCGGAGCCCGAAAGGCATTCTTACGTAACAATAAAGACCATGGGGTGTGTAAAATGCAGTATGTTGCTGGTCTTCTTCTGCTAAAAATAGTTGGTTGTATCCGGAATATCCGTCCATGAACGACAACTCTTCATATCCTTCTACTGCGTCGACTAGTTGGTCAATGCTGGGTAATGGATAACTATCCTTGGGGCATGCTTTGTTCAGGTTGGTGAAGTCGATGCAGATTCTGACCCCTCCATTTTTCTTTGGTACTATTACCATGTTGGAGATCCAAGTGGGGTATTTGACTTCTTTTATAAAACCGGCTTCTAATAGCTTTCGTAGCTCCGTTTCTACTGCTTTGTGATGCTCTGTGGCCACCACTCGTATCTTTTGTCGTGCACTGGGTGTGCCAGGTTTAATCACGCAGCTCATCTTTATCTTGTCTTTGGGTCTATTCCCGACATATCGGATAGTTTCCATGCGAAGATGTCCGCGTATTCCTTTAGCAGTGTTATCAGCGAAGCTTCGCGTTCTCCGTCCATTAGAGTTCCTATTTGATCTTTTTGGATTCTGCTCCGTCCCTATGTTGATCTCTTTCACCGCCTCCAAGGATGTGAAAGTGGGCTTTGTTCCCCAGTGGGGAATTTTCTTTAATTGCTATTTGGTGGCCTCGGATTCTTCGCCCGATTAACCTTTGATGTTGAGGCCTCCGTGTTTCCTCTGAGTTCCCTTTAGACAAGCTTTTTCCCTGAGATTTCCTCCGGATATTCGTCGATGGCTTTGTCTTTGGATACCGCCTTGCTCCGAGCCTTGCGGGTTTTCCTTTTCTCATCTTCTTCGTTGTTGAGTTGTATTTGCATCGCGTGGCACTCTTTACGGGCTTGATCACCCTTTATCTCCATTATTCCTAGGGGAGTGGGAAATCTAAGGTATTGATGGTAGGTAGCTGCGACTCCCTTGAGCTTGTGGACCCATCTTCGTCCAATAATGGCATTGTAGGGCGAAGGCGTTTTCACCACGCTAAAGCGAGTGTCGACTTTCATGGGGCCTGCATCCACTTGTAAGACAATATCCCCCAGAGGCTTCGTAGCCGTGCCATTGAACCCGTAGATGGTGTAGTGTGAAGTCAGGAGTTGCTCATCGTTAAGCTCCATGCGTTTGAATGTATCGTAAAACAAGACATTTACGGAGCTTCCTCCATCGATGAGGATTTTCCTTATGTTGCATCCTGCGATTGGCAATGTGAGGATTAATGGGTCATTGTGATCTTCCATGTCGTCCTCAATATCATCGGCTTCAAAGATCGGAGGTGCGCTCATCCACTCCTCGTGCTCTTCTACTTCCTTCCCATTTATATCTTGTAAAGCTCACGGTAATCTTCAAATTGCTTTCTCAGTCGTTTTCCTATTTGTGCGTTAGGGTTGGCTCTTTGCTTTCTCGAAGCGGGATATTGAGTTCAATGTGCGATTACCCTCGAGTAGTTGGACCCGTTTGCTTTGCGTTTGGCTCTATCTTCCATTCCAGCCTTTTCCACATATTTTTGAGATCCCCGTGCATCTATCGGCTTTTGTACTGCTATCTTGAGATTTTTGCATTTTTCTCGTCATGTGTGTCCGTAGAAACAGTGGAAGTCGCAGATTTCTTTGATTCTCGCAGAGGCCGGTGGTTGTTTCCCTTTAGACCGTGGGCCGAGTCTAAGTCTTCGCGACCCTTGATCTCCTTTAGTATGCGCGGATAGGCTGGTGTTGAGTTTCGTGTAGACTCGGTCTTCAAACTTTCTGCCACTCCTTTTGTGATCGTCTTTTTGATCCTTGTGGTGTGGGCTGGGCCTGTCTACTAGTTTTGCGGAATTTGTCCGTGGGGTTCGTTATTGCTGCGCTCGGGGTTATCTTTTTGAATTTCTTCCAACCTCGCGTGTTTTTCAATGATTATCCTTAAATCTCCCTCGGTGGTTGGGGAGGTACTGCGGATTTCAACAAACAACGGGCTCATCCTATCAAGCCCCCATTTGTAACAGTTAATACTCACCACGGGATCCACATGTCCGATGGCCTGACATACTTTGTGCCATCTATCCGTGTATTCTCGAACGGACTCCACTTTAATTGCAAGTGAGAAGAGCTTGTCCATCCCTGTGTTCACAACTTTGTTGTACATGTAGGTGGCCAGGAACTTTTCGGTGAGCTGATCATATGAATCAATGCACCTCGGCTTGAGGTTATCAAACCAAGATAACGCGGATCCTTTCGAGGCTTGAAGGAAATATCTCGCATAATATAGCCTCGTCGTAATCCCACCTGGCCATTACCCCCGTTGTAATATCGTAGATGAGCAAAGGGTCCATGGACCCGTCGTAACATTCGAAGGTCGGACCGGACATTTTTGCGGAATGGTAGCCGTAGCCAACCCATCGTGCAAGGGGAGTAGTGTTGGCTTCCTTCATAATCTGTTCTAGTCTTCCACCTCCTTGCCTGGTCTTGAGTTGATTGATCTCTGCTAGCATTTCCGCACGGAGGTTTTCCATTGCCAAACAAAGTGCTTTGTCTTGAATGGAAGACCGTGTCTTTCTTGTGGGTTGTGACGTTGTGGCCTCCTCCGAGTCGTAGTAGTCCGGGATTTCTCGGTTGGTAGTCCGGTCGGACCTTCTCTATTCGCGCATCTCTTTGGGGTATCCTTCTTCGGCCACCGTTGCTTGGGATGTTTTCGAAGATCGTCCTCGGTCCTGTTCAGTACCACCGCCGAGTTAGCTTCGTCGTGCTTTGATTCGCTATTTCGGAGCTTCGGAGGATCTTCTCTCTTAGTTCTTTGGTTTTCTTGAGCTAACGGGCTACCGCATCCGCGTGCGTTAGTTGATTCCTCCGTAGCTCCTCCCGGTTATTCATTCCAATATTTGCGCGTTTGGTTCGATGCTTGATTGGGGATTCCTTCCTGTAGTTGAGCTTGTCCCTCGGGGATCGTGGTATTGATTTCTTCTATCAATGGCATGCCTGGCTCGATTATTCCGTTGGATCTTGCCGGTAGTTGTTCGTCTCGTTCATTGTCCGGCGGCATTCCGTAGGGATGGTTCTGGATCACTGATTCGGCTATAGCCTCCTGAGGCTCGGCTGGCCTGGTTGCAGCTGTTACTTTGGAAGCAATCACTTGAGAAACCCCCTTGCCCGGTGCGCAGACTCTCATGGCCGCAGCCTTCTTTGCCTCCATTGCGATGTTTCCCGCATCTAAGAGCCACGTGCTTTCCGCCCCGGTCTACGCATGTTGTCCGCGGGCCGTGCGTCCTTCGCCCTTTGTCTGCTCCTTGTTATTGCTGGTGTGGTCCTTGGAGTATCTCTTGGAGTTATCTTTGTCTTCCCGTATCTTTGTTACTTTCCATTGCAATAACTGCACAAAGGACACGGAGGTAATCCGAGACCCAAAAGTCCGCGGGTTAGCCGTTAGTTCAACTTTGACTTCAGTAAACTAGATTTCTAGCGGTAATGAGTGTATTCGGGTTGTTAGTTTGGTGAATAGTACGAAAGACATAGACGGATGCGGATTTGACCGATATAAAATCCATGGGTCGTTATTTGCAAAAAAGCCCAAATCTTTTGGTGGAAACTTTGTTTGAAATTCCAGTTAAAACCTAGATGTATTGGTAGAAAACATAATAGTCTAAGAACAGGTCTGTGGCTAAAAATGAGAAACGAGTCTAAGAGCAGATCTGTTTGCTAAAACCCAGATCTGTTTGTTTAAAAGTCATATAATGCTCAGATCTATTGATAGAAAACACAGTAGACATAAATGTGTGCGAAAAACGAATCCGAAAACAGATCTGTTTGCGTTTCTAAATAAAATTTTTGAGGTTGAGGTCAGTGAAGTCACGGGAAAAGATAAATCTTTTCTACGGGACAAGGTCCCTGTTTCTAGCGCCAAATTGTGAACACGGAAATCGGGCGTCGGTTCCACGTGATCACAAACAATCTAAATAAGAACTGAATACGTGCACTGAGGTGTGAGAAGTGTATAATATCCTAGGTAGATGATAATTCATAGATTCCAAACCCCTATAGTTTGTCATGATCTCATCATCATTCCCCAAGGCAATAGGTCTGAGATACGAGTATGTATGTGAAACTATCAGTGCAAAAGGTAAAAGAGACAAAGGTTTACGTGGTTCAGCACTAAGGCCTACATCCACGGATCTGAGGTGATTTACTATAAGATAAACAGTTACAGAGATGATCACAAGATCTGGTGATCATCGATCACTTGAGCTAAAACTCTCACTTACTTCTCCCTATTCTCTCTTCTTCCTCTCCTTTTTCGTCCCCCCCTCGGAGGGGGATACATATTTATAGCTAAATTTGGTGGGTCCTACTGACAATGAGCTGTCGAGATCTTATCTTCTTGTGTTCTGTGCATGATACGCGGACTTGGATATTACCCCGCGGGCGTGGTCCGCGGACTTCTGTGTCACCCCGCGGCTTCGACTATATCCCGACTCATCCCGCTGTTCAACCCTTGTTTCCATCGTTGGTCGTCCGACACGTGTTCTCTGAGCTACATTAAATGCGGGTGGTTGGAGCGGTCCAGTCCATGGCGAGTGGTGTCAGTCCTCTTGTCATGTCTATGTCAGTTGGACTGCTTCTGATCGTTGATCATGTCTTACCTCGTGATGGGTTAAGGCCATCCTCTGGTGCTACGCGGGACTACCTATCTCGGGTGCCCCTTTACTTCTGACCGTTGGTCTTGACAGATGGCACGTTGTCTGAGTGCCACGGATGCCCCTATGTGTCATCCTTTGAGCAATGTCATCCACGTGGACCCTGATAGTGCACGTGGCAATGGAGATAAATAAGTGTACTTACAGTTGGTATAGACTACGGTGAGTAAATAGAAATCTTAACAATATGAAAGCTACACCAAATCCCCACTCGAATGAGTGCAATGTCATTTATGTAGATCCATGCGATTTAAGTTTGATGGCGCAATCAACACAGGTGTGCAAATTGCATAAAATGTCAAATGCTAACTTTTACGGCATCACCAGTATCATTGCTGGTATAACGATAAAGTTATTGCGTGATGATACCAATAATAGAGTAAGGTTTGTGAGTATGCAAGTATTGATAAACTGAGTGTGTGCCCTGAGCATGTGTATTGAGCGTGTGAGCTAATGACACAACTTATTTAATTTCATCTTCTTTAGAGAATTGATCACACATCGGAAAGTGATAATAGACCGTAGATAAGTTGTAATACTCAAAAATGAGGGCTTATTAGGCATTATTACATTTTTTTTTTCAATACATTAACCTTTTAACTCAAAAAAAAAAAAAAAAAAAAAAAAAAAAAAAAATTGATCGGATAAACACTTACAGTTACAGAGTACCGCTGAATTGGAGGCCCTTGAAAATAATTGGGGGCCTCACAAAATTTATACCCACACCAGAAAATATAAGGGGCTTCCAAAATGATGGTGAAAGTACCATTTTACCCTTCTCATAAAAATAACCCGAAAATCCTATTAAGACTTAAGCTAGGCCCCATTTCATTCTAACCCAAAACATTTCTTCTTCTCCTCTCCCCTTCCCTCTGTGTCAGTTCCTCCTCCTCCATTAACGACCTTGAAAAAAAAATTCATCCGATTCATCGTTGAAATCGTCGATGCGAAAACTTTAATCGACGATTAACTTCTTCTACAAACATGGCACGTACGAAGAAGACTGAGAGACTAGACAGTCAAATCCCCAATCTCGTCGCTATCGTTAAAGCCGCGAAGGAGTGTTCGTGAACAAGTAAGAAATCAAAACCGCCGGACTTACAAATGGCTCCAATTAGAAGGTATGTCCTTTAAAACCCCCAACTCTAACTTGAGTTTGAGTTTAATTTGATGTTCTACCGAAAATTAGGGTTTGAATTGGAGAAATAGATTTCTCAGATTTTTAGTCGTTAAATAATTAGGTTGAATGTCTAACGATTTTTCATGTTTTATTAACGATTCTGCGTGTTTGGTTAACGATTTTTGATCTGCATGTTGGACTTTGGAGAAGTCGTCCACCATTAGTTTATGTGAAAACGACCCTTTGAAATTTTTTCTGACGACCATTTTTATTAATGGACGACTCTATGATTTTCCAAACCAACTCTTTGTGCCCAATAATGAAAAAGTCGTCCACATATTTGGAATAAGTTAACGATTTTTGTGGACGACCAATTTTAGAAGTAAACGAATCTGCACCATACATATTTGTGGACGACCAATTTTAGAAGCGAACGACACTGCACCATACATATCTTTTGTCCAAAAAATGGAAAGAATCGTTAAGAAAACTGGCTAGAATAGTTAAGAAGTATTTGAAAATCGTTAAGGATTTAGATGGGTCGTTTGGTTTTGTAAGAGTCTTTTGTTCGAGGGATTTTTTCTGACGACTCTTAAAAATTGTTGTTGTTCCCCTTTCAGTAGTAAGAATAAAAAGGATAAGAATGGTGATATGAATAAGAATGTATTGGTAAATCCTCCACCCAGACCTCCCCGCAACTCAAAATACCTAAATGCGGGTCTATTACGAGGAAAAACACCGAGTGAGGTAGCTTTACTTATCCGCGAACCCAGAGAACCATGTGCTGATTCCTCTGAATCGTCTTCATCATCTGTTGTTATATCTACAACCCCAAGCGATGAAGAAGAAGTCGCACAACATGAAGAAATTCCTTTAGTAGGTGAATATGCTGCTGTTTATGGGTAAAAATCGTTTCTGCCGATTTCGGTAAATTCGGTAGGTGAGTGAGAAACTGGTTCAAACCCTAAACAAATGTGCTGCACGTGAGCACTTTATAGGTTCGAGAGATCAATCTGTACAAGTCCGGCCTAAACCAAGAAATGGCCGTTCCAGACTTGCTTCCGGTCACAAAGTGGAGGAGAAGGGTTGATTTGGGGAGGGAAGCAAAGAAAGGTGTTGAGGAGAGTAGTATCTCGAATTGTATCAGAAAGTGAAAGCTTAGGAAGCTTGCAAGGGATGAAAGCTTTTGGGAGAGCTTGCAAAGTTGCCTTTCTGAGAGTGTAGTATTTTTCTCCTGACCGAGACTTGTTGTCTGGTGGAAATAGGTAAGACCTATTTATACAAGTCAAGATTTGAAACGTACACTGGCCTCATGAAGGAAGAGAGTAAAGGGTGAAATAATGGGAGGAGGTGGTAACCGCATGGGTTTAATGGGTGAAAACGTTTTCACCATTATTTCCTCTTTTATTTGACCGCTTTATTCCTTTCCACGCTTTCTTAATGTGAGCGTAGTGTACGCCGCATCTCAGACTGCCAAACCAAAACCCTAAAGAAGCATCCCCGGTTTGTGTTGATGTCTCAGTGTTGGTTGCATCTTGAGTGCAAGTGGCGCTGCTAGTGGCGCGTGTGGCATGTGCCAATGGCATGTGCGGAATGCCTTGGTGGTAGGTTGCACGGTTTGCAAGTTAGGTTACCAGCGTGTGGGTTTGGCATATGCCAATGGCATGTGCGGAATGCCTTGGTGGTAGGTTGCACGGTTTGCAAGTTAGGCTACCAGCGTGTGTGTTTGGCATGTGCCAACGGCATGTGCGGAATGCCTTGGTGGTAGGTTGCACGGTTTGCAAGTTAGGCTACCAGCGTGTGGTTTTGGCATGTGCCAACGGCATGTGCGGAATGCCTTGGTGGTAGGTTGCACGGTTTGCAAGTTAGCCTACCAGCGTGTGGGTTTGGCATGTGCCAACGGCACGTACGGCCATGTTGACCTAGTTGCAAGTCTTGCGAGCCTAGGACGCTATATTTGGCGTGGGCCATAGGCATAGCGGCTTGGAAATATGGCTTGCGACACGTGTTGGCATGTGCCAATGGCACGTGCGGCCATGTTGACCTAGTTGCAAGTCTTGCAAGCCTAGGGCGCTATATTTGGCGTGGGCCAAAGGCATAGCGGCTTGGAAATATGGCTTGCGACACGTGTTGGCATGTGCCAATGGCACGTGCGGCCATGTTGACCTAGTTGCAAGTCTTGCAAGCCTAGGGCGCTATATTTGGCGTGGGCCAAAGGCATAGCGGCTTGGAAATATGGCTTGCGACACGTGTTGGCATGTGCCAATGGCACGTGCGGCCATGTTGACCTAGTTGCAAGTCTTGCAAGCCTAGGGCGCTATATTTTGCGTGGGCCAAAGGCATAGCGGCTTGGAAATATGGCTTGCGACACGTGTTGGCATGTGCCAATGGCACGTGCGGCCATGTTGACCTAGTTGCAAGTCTTGCAAGCCTAGGGCGCTATATTTGGCGTGGGCAAAGGCATAGCGGCTTGGAAATATGGCTTGCGACACGTGTTGGCATGTGCCAATGGCACGTGCGGCCATGTTGACCTAGTTGCAAGTCTTGCAAGCCTAGGCGCTATATTTGGCGTGGGCCAAAGGCATAGCGGCTTGGAAATATGGCTTGCGACACGTGTTGGCATGTGCCAATGGCATGTGCGCCATGTTGACCTAGTTGCAAGTCTTGCAAGCCTAGGGCGCTATATTTTGCGTGGGCCAAAGGCATAGCGGCTTGGAAATATGGCTTGCGACACGTGTTGGCATGTGCCAATGGCACGTGCGGCCATGTTGACCTAGTTGCAAGTCTTGCAAGCCTAGGGCGCTATATTTGGCGTGGGCAAAGGCATAGCGCTTGGAAATATGGCTTGCGACACGTGTTGGCATGTGCCAATGGCACGTGCGGCCATGTTGACCTAGTTGCAAGTCTTGCAAGCCTAGGGCGCTATATTTGGCGTGGGCCAAAGGCATAGCGGCTTGGAAATATGGCTTGCGACACGTGTTGGCATGTGCCAATGGCACGTGCGGCCATGTTGACCTAGTTGCAAGTCTTGCAAGCCTAGGGCGCTATATTTGGCGTGGGCCAAAGGCATAGCGGCTTGAAATTTGGCATTGTTGCCATGGTGCGCGAGTGCGGCTTGGTTTGGCATTGTTGCCATGGTGCGCAGGGTGCGCTTGGTTTGGCATTGTTGTGTCAAAGCGCAGATGCGGCTGGTTTGGCATTGTTGCCATGGTGCGAAGGTGCGGCTTGGTTTGGCATTGTTGCCATGGTGCGATATGCGGCCATGTTTGGCATTGTTGCCATGGTGCAGCGATATGCGGCTTGGTTTGGCATTGTTGCCATGGCGCGTGATATGCGGCCTGGTTTGGCATTGTTGCCATGGTGCGTGATATCACGGCTTGGTTTTGGAATTAGGGTTCCGTGTTGAAAACCCTAATCTGGTATTTTGAAAAAATACCCCTATTAATTATTTACACCGAGTTAAATGCTCTAAGTTAATGTGTTGCATGGTAACACTAGGTCATGGGGTTTTACGATTTTACCCCTTGTTTAAAAACCACCATCAACATTAAGTCCCCTGCTTAGCCTCGGAACAGGGGATTTGTTGCGAGGTAAGCATAAGATGGTGACAAACTATCAACAGCAAACCGTAAAGAGAATTGAGGAGGCTTGTCTGACCTTTTATAAATAGGATTTGGAATCCTTGCCTCTTGTAGTTTTGCACAAATCGGGAGGCGGGCACAATTGGAGGAGCCGGTGCAGCTTGGGCGACGTTGGGAAGTTGGCGTGAGTTGGGAAATTGAGCGTGCTAGCTGGTGGGACCGGCGCAAAGTGTGGAAGCTGTGCGTGCTTGCAGGCGTGACTTGGGAGATCGGCGTGCTAGGCCGGTGGGACCGGCGCAAGGTGTGGAAGGCTGTGCGCTTACGGCGTGACTTGGGCGGTCATTGGGAAGTCGGTGCAATTGGTGGGCCGGCGCAAGTGGGAAGCTGTGAGTGCTTGCGAGGAGTGACTTGGGAAAATCGAGCGTGCTAGCTGGTGGGACCGGCGCAAGGTGGGAAGCTGTGCGTGCTTGCAGGCGTGACTTGGGAAACTGAGCGTGCTAGCTGGTGGGACCGGCGCAAGGTGTGGAAGCTGTGCGCGCTTGCAGGCGTGACTTGGGCGGTCATTGGGAAGTCGGTGCAATTGGTGAGGCCGGTGTAACTTGGGCGACGTTGGGAAGTTGGCGTGAGTTGGGAAACTGAGCGTGCTAGCTGGTGTGACTTGTGTAAACAAGGAGGGAGTAGGTGTTTCTACAGATAGAAAAGTTTCCTTGTTTTGTATTCCTTCACGCGCGCGGCTTCAATCAGGGCATTATCCATGCTAAAATCTGGAAGCGTTATGTCCCTCATTGCTTCCTTTCCTTTTTTAAGGTTCCGTGTTCATACCCAACGTAATTGCATCATCTCCCTTGTTTGAGAAAGGGTTCTTCTTGTTGAGTTTCTCCCTTTGTCATGTCGCACAGAGACGAACCATCTTATAACCAGCCAGGTTCTCCAGTTGAAGGCGCGAGGTCTGACTGTGGCAGGAGCATCCCCACAAAGGTTATTCGGGTTAAGAAAATCATACCGGTATGTTTTATTCTTCTTTGGTGGACCGACGTACGCTTTACGGCTTGTTTGATGAATGGAAAATTTTCCTTTTGTCTTTGAGATATCCCGTTGGAGCATGCGTTCATCGTTATCGACGAGATGACCTAGTCGTTTCCGTCTCTTCAAATCCAACCTTGTTGACTGCTGCAGACTTGGAGAACGGTGATTTAGGGATCTCTTATCATGAATACCCCTATGCAGGTTCGTCGTTTGAGACTCGTATGAGGTGTCTCTCCTCCAATTGTCGGATGTTGGCGGTTTCCTAGTGCGGAAAGAATTCGTGGTCCTTTATACGAGGATATGGAAGACATACGGCCATATCGCTACCCGGGAGCATAGTGAAGTGTTGTTTGTCCGCCTTGGTTTCCGTAGTGAACTGTATTTTGCCAATGATTGTTGAGATGGAGAATTTGTCCATCCGTGCTGCTGCGGAGTCAGCCATTCAAAGGTGGGAGAACATGGTGTCCACCTGTGAAACCTTGGAGTTTAATATCAGCCGGTTGCGGTATCGTCTCAATATTGTGAAATTCGGCAGAGCCGGTATCCTTCTTTGGTGTGATTCTCGCCATGAAGCCATCTTGGAAGAGGAGAAAGCTTTGGCCTTGGAGTCTCGGAGGATTGAAGATTTGACTCGAGACTTGAAGAGTAGGAATTTTTGATGTAGCATGTTGCAGGGAAGTGATTAGGCGTAGTATGCCTTAAGCCACTTTCCGTTGATGACTGCCTCTAGCTTTACCATCTTCTGTGATAATCTTGTAGTAATCACTGTCATACGCTTTAGTGATTATGTACGGCCCTTCCCATTTGGGAGAAAACTTCGGTGCCGATGCATCTTGCTGGATGTGACACTGGGATGGTCAGAAATTACATGATGACGTATTATGGATAGTGCAGGCTCGGGATCCTCCGCGGCCTCGTAAAGTGTTGAAGGCGTCTTCTAGACAGAGAGGTGATGATATTCTTGCGTTTCACCCTTGAAGAGTAGAGGACCTCGTTGTGGGTACGACTTTTTGGTGGACTGTGTCTTCGGAGATTTGTGATGAAGGGATCCGTGTATATCTTCCGTCCTCAAGTATGGTTTACATGTTTCCATCTTTGTAGTAATTGATCTTGCGGTGAGGCTCTCACGCTGGTATCAACGAGTGAGGGGCAGTTCTTGGTTGGAGATGTAATCAAGAGAGACTACATTATCGTGGTAACAAAGTAGGTTGGCTGATATTCTATGGGCTTCCGGAAGTAAAAGGATTGGCCGGATGCGTAAGCGAGCAAACTTTGCGGGAAGGAGTGGCGTTGAAGCGAACGTTGAAGCGAATCCATTGGAGAACGCCGATGCGTGTTACTCGGAGATAACGTTGATGCGGAGCTACTTCGGAGAGAATGTTGGAACGACGTCTTGCAACTTTGAGCCTTGATTGTTACCATTTTTGAAGTCGGAGGCGCGTCACATTACTCATCAAACTCGACATCCCTCAAGAGAACAGAGGTTAGGAGTCCCGGTTTCATCTATCGATCGTGCTTTCTAGGAGAGGTTGGGGTTTGGGAACGGCTTCCACCGGCTAGAAGCGCCGCTTTCCGATGCGGTGCGGTTGAGGGTGCAGAATATGTCTTGATGCTACGCCTTGGTGAAACATAGAATCTCACATAACTGTTTCATCATAGACTCTACGACTTTGTGGGTGAAGTTCCCATTGTGCGGGTCCTGACGGGAGAAGGGTCTCTGTGAACTCAGGAGAGTTGTTGATTTCCCTTGCTTTCGATTTTTGAGAAGTCTTTCCTGATCTTCATGTGTGACGAAATTGGATTGCTTATCCCCTTCTACTGGGCGTCTAAGAGCAACGCGAGCCTCTTCATCTATAAACGCACGTCCTGCTGAAGTATCTTTTGTCTTTTCATCAAATCAACAGTGTTAAAAGAAGGTCGGCTTCTTCCGGATCTTCCAGTATCTTGCCCTGATGGTGGAGTAGTGTCTCTGGTGACGGTTGAAGTTGTCATGCTTGAATAACCGTTGGGGTGGCGGAAGCGGCTCTGGTTCTGGTGATCGTAAGTGTATCGTGCAGAGATGACACGGTTTTGATCACGAAGTGCTGGAGCCATGGCGCTGTTTCGAAGGGCAAGGATGGTGCTGGAAGGTCGCAAGTTGTTATCGTTGGAAGGATGCAAACTGTTAGCACAGAGTGTGGTACTGCGGCTGGTAAGCGCGTCTGGCAAGCGCTTCTTTTCTTTCTTCTTCTGTTTCTTCTTTTGAAAAATGTCTCACTCAAGTTCGCAGGAGGAATCCGATTCGGAGGATGATTCTGTGGTAGAGCTACACGAAAACTTGCCTTTGGTGACCACCGCTGGTGACTTGGAGATGGGCGTTAGCCAATTGCCGGGCACAGATGTGGCTCAAACGGCGGATGATTCTCTGATGGTTGCTGCCGTAGACGTGGAAGAAGACCCTTTGCGAGTCGTAAGGCCAGGTGCAGGCGCCGTTTTTGATCCTCCGTACTTGGTTCCTTATCCAGGTCATGTGTTGGTTGGCGGCTTCGGCGTAGGCTAAGCACGAGCGTTGTACACCGTAATGCGGGAGAAGTACGGACATATGGCCACAACCAAGAAAGTCACTAGTCGATTTGCACTGGTTAAGCGTGTGGAAGAGGCTTTATCTTCCATCGAGGATATGCGTGAGGTGACCGGTCACACCGTTTCAAGACGTTATTGCCGATTGGGAGCACCATCGCGACGTGTGCGTAGAAAGGAGTTCAGACTTCGTGGTTTGTCGAAGGCCTTGCTTTGAGATCCAAAAGTTGAAAGATACAGCAATCGAAAGCCTTTCCGCCGAGGAGATTGCACGACAGGAGGTGGAACTCGAAAAGTTTTCCAAGATGTTGACTATGAAGAGAGCGGCTCTTGAAGATGCAAAGTTGACTTTCTCCAAGAAGAGCAGACTTCCGTTGGATGATTTTCCTTGAACGTTTCTCTGTTAATCTTTCATTTAGGTTCTTTTTTTTTTTTTTTTTTTGAAAGACATATTGGATGTCTGGTTCAAAGCTTGACCTTTGATAGACAGCTGGTAGCTTTTTAGAGTATTGGATTATTTCTGGGATGAATGGTTTTGATAATATGACTATGATTATGTTTTTGGAAAGGAATATTGCTTCCATGAGAGTGTGTGCTAGCAATAGGCACAAGACTCAGCAGTATGACGGTTTTACTAGGAACCTAAAAATAGATCGTATATCTTGCGCAGTCTAAATTTACTCACTTCATAGGTTTTGTGAACACGCCCCTCTCGGTGTAAAAGGCGGCTTTGCTGGTAGCATCGCCAGTTAGTCCCCAGTTGATGGTAGCGTCTTGGCGAGTCTCCGATTTTACGGTGTAGTTTTAACAACGATAACCGGGTTGTCGGCAGTTGAGTCGGACTGAGTCGCAAGTCCCCGTCGCTGGTAGCGTCTTCAACGAGTCCCCAGTTTTCAGGTGTAGTTTTACAACCGTAATCAAGGCGTCTGCAGCGATTGATTCGGATTGAGCGGTAGCATCTTGGCAAGTCCCAGTTTTCGTGTAGTTTTACAACTAGTAACCCGGGTTGTCCGGTAGTTGCGTCGGATTGAGTCGCCTTCCCCCACCATCTTGACATCCGGGTCGAAGAACGAGATCGACAGATCGACATTGTGGCCGATAGATCAATCCTCCATTTGTGGTTGCCAATTGTTTATGGGTAAAAATCGTTTACCGATTTGGTAAATTCGATAGGTGAGTGAGAAACTGGTTCAAACCCTAAACAAATGTGCTGCACGTGAGCACTTTATAGGTTCGAGATATCAATCATACAAGTCCGGCCTAAACCAAGAAATGGTCGTTCCAGGACTTGCTTCCGTCACAAAGTGGAGGAGAAGGGTTGATTTGGGGAGGAAGCAAAGAAAGGTGTTGAGGAGAGTAGTATCTCGACTTGTATCAGAAAGTGAAAGCTTAGGAAGCTTGCAAGGGATGAAAGCTTTTGGGAGAGCTTGCAAAGTTGCCTTTCTGAGAGTGTAGTATTTTTTTCCTGGCCGAGACTTATTGTCTGGTGGAAATAGGTAAGACCTATTTATACAAGTCAAGATTTGAAACGTACCCTGGCCTCATGAAGGAAGAGAGTAAAGGGTGAAATAATGGGAGGAGGTGGTAACCGCATGGGTTTAATGGGTGAAAACGTTTTCACCATTATTTCCTCTTTTATTTGACCGCTTTATTCCTTTTCACGCTTTCTTAATGTGAGCGTAGTGTACGCGCATGTTTGGACCGCCAAACCAAAACCCTAAAGAAGCATCCCCGTTTGTGTTGATGTCTCGAGTGTTGGTTTGCATATTGAGTGCAAGTGGCGCGTGTGGCATGTGCCAATGGCATGTGCGGAATGCCTTGGTGGTAGGTTGCACGGTTTGCAAGTTAGGTAACCAAATGTGGGTTTGGCATATGCCAAGGGCATGTGGAATACCTTGGTGGTAGGTTGCACGGTTTGCAAGTTAGGCTACCGGCGTGTGTGTTTGGCATGTGCCAACGGCATGTGCGGAATGCCTTGGTGGTAGGTTGCACGGTTTGCAAGTTAGGCTACCCGGCGTGTGGGTTTGGCATGTGCAACGGCATGTGCGGAATGCCTTGGTGGTAGGTTGCACGGTTTGCAAGTTAGGCTACCAGCGTGTGGGTTTGGCATGTGCCAACGGCACGTACGGCCATGTTGACCTAGTTGCAAGTCTTGCGAGCCTAGGGCGCTATATTTGGCGTGGGCCAAAGGCATAGCGGCTTGGAAATATGGCTTGCGACACGTGTTGGCATGTGCCAATGGCACGTGCGGCCATGTTGACCCTAGTTGCAAGTCTTGCAAGCCTAGGGGCGCTATATTTGGCGTGGGCCAAAGGCATAGCGGCTTGAAATATGGCTTGCGACACGTGTTGGCATGTGCCAATGGCACGTGCGGCCATGTTGACCTAGTTGCAAGTCTTGCAAGCCTAGGGCGCTATATTTGGTGTGGGCCAAAGGCATAGCGGCTTGGAAATATGGCTTGCGACACGTGTTGGCATGTGCCAATGGCTCGTGCGGCAATGTTGACCTAGTTGCAAGTCTTGCAAGCCTAGGGTGCTCTATTTGGCGTGGGCCAAAGGCATAGCGGCTTGGAAATATGGCTTGCGACACGTGTTGGCATGTGCCAATGGCACGTGCGGCCATGTCGACCTAGTTGCAAGTCTTGCAAGCCTAGGCGCTATATTTGGCGTGGGCCAAAGGCATAGCGGCTTGGAAATATGGCTTGCGACACGTGTTGGCATGTGCCAATGGCACGTGCAGCCATGTTGACCTAGTTGCAAGTCTTGCAAGCCTAGGGCGCTATATTTGGCGTAGGCCAAAGGCATAGCGGCTTGGAAATTTGGCATTGTTGCCATGGTGCGCGTTGTGCGGCTTGGTTTGGCATTGTTGCCATGGTGCGCAGGGTGCGGCCTGGTTTGGCATTGTTGCCATGGTGCGCAGGGTGCGGCTTGGTTTGGCATTGTTGCCATGGTGCGCAGTATGCGGCTTGGTTTGGCATTGTTGCCATGGTGCGCAGTATGCGGCTTGGTTTGGCATTGTTGCCATGGCGCGCATGATATGCGGCCTGGTTTGGCATTGTTGCCATGGTGCGCGATATGCGGCTTGGTTTTGGAATTAGGGTTACGTGTTGAAAAACCCTAATCTGTTATTTTGAAAAAATACCTATTAATTATTTACACACTGAGTTAAATGCTCTTAGTTAATGTGTTGCGGGTAACACTAGGTCATGGGGTTTTACGATTTTACCCCTTGTTTAAAAACCACCATCAACAGCTGCTTATGATGATGATGAAGATGGTAATGATGGTAATAGTGGTGATGGAGGGAATGGTGGTAATGGTGTTGATGGTGGTAAGGGTGGTGATGGAGTGGCAGAAATTGAGGAAGAGGGGGATCAAGGTAATGATGACGATGAGGATGTGGATGGAAATGGTAGTGGTAGTGATGAGGAGGAGGATGAGGGGGGGGGGGGGGAGGAGAATGGTAAGGAAAGAAATGAGGGTGGTGGTAGTGATGATGATGATGATGAGGGGGAGGAGGAGGAGGAGGCTGAAATTCAGGAGCATGAGGAGAATGCGGCACAACCACAGGCAAGGCCAAAGAGGACTATTCCAATTGAACCGAGCGGGCGACACATTTCACGCATTGGTTTGCAGCTTACTCGTCTTAGCAATGGGAAAGCCAGAGGTGAACCTAAAGACGGAGGAAAAGTTCTATTTGGATATGCTAGCTCATGGGCCTGTACCATCTATGAGACAATTGTAACATTCTCAACTTTGGTCTTTGCTTTTCATATGACATGTTGAAAATAAATTTATTTTGTTTAATTTGCATTGTTTTGTCTTCTGTAGGATCATAAGAATGCCTGCCGTCTTTTTAGACACCAATCGTGTTATGCCAAAATGAAAAAATGGCCGCTAGAAGGTGAATGCCCAAGAGTCGAGAAATTGTTGAAAACTCAGGTTTGTATGCTGCGGTAGAGAACTCCGTGATTGCGTATGACAAGGATGTAGTATCATGTTTTTATGTATTATGGTGAAGTCGATACATTCCAATTCCCCTTTGGCGAGATGGCATTGATTCCCGAAGATGCAGAACAGATTCTAGGATTTCATGTTGAAGGAAAATCCACGGGTGACAAGTTCACGAAAAACATAGGTTGGAAGCGAATATATGAATTGACGCAGAAGTTGTTTGGATGGGATGAAAAAACGACGTATAACCTTTTTCTGAAGGGAGCGAAGCACCCAAAGAAAGATTTTAAACTTAAGGAAATTAGAAAGATGTATGCGGGGTCACTTGACAAAGACGGAGACAATGAACTACTCTCTGAGAAGGAAGTTCGTGCGGCGGCAGCCGCATACTTGTTGTATGTCCTTGCTTAGGTTATATTTACCGATAGCAAAGGAAACAGAGTCAGCGTCAACCTTCTTCAACTTTTGGATCCCTTGGAAGATGTCGGTAAGTATTCGTGGGGACTGCCATAGTAGCACATTTGAACGCCACTAGCAAAGGCATCCCGTGAACAGAACTTCTCAAATGAGTGGGAATTTGGCTTTACTTCAGGTAATTTGAGTTATCAAATGTGTTCGTTGTTTATAATATTTGTTGTTCTATACTTTCAGATTTAACCTTTTTTTATTGTTTTGATGTTGTTTCAGGTGTGGATTTACGAGCATTTCCCCTCATTGATCAAAGACGATGAAGACATCCAATTGGAGCCAACATGGAACAATATTAAGCCAAGAGGAACCTGATACAAGTACACTGGAAGTCAGTATAAGGAGGAAACTCAGAAGTTTAAGTTGTTAGCCATGCACCAAAATTAGACAACTTGACAGCCAAAGAGGTAAACTTTGATCCTTACAAGGAAGGTAGAGAAGGAGGAATCCAAGTTCTCACATATTACAATGGCCCTCTGTTTTACCCTTATGGATATACAATGTACAATCCGACTAGAGTAATGCGTCAGCTTGGATATATTCAAGATTCACCCGATGAGTATGTACCACCGTTCAAACATAAATTGGATAAATGCAAGGCAGACGCAAAGTCGTTGGCTGTTGTTTACCAACCTGAGCCTAAGACTGAGCATTGGAATAATAGGAATTTGGATATGAGTAAGGTAGACCACTTGGTGGACTAGTTTTGATGAAGGTCACGAGGCAAGCGATGATTACATGCCATGGTATGAAGGCATCTCCCACGATCGAGTGATAAGGATTGATAATACTACGGGTAGGAGGAGCAACAAAGCATCTTCATCTGCTTCTACAGCCGACACTAGAGATGACTCTTCCATTCTTAAGCTTGTGGTAAGTACTTATTTTTCGAATTGTGTTAGTCATTTGCATACAATTTTAATTATGTTAATTTTAATTAAAATTGAATGCAAATAGAGGGAAAGGATGAAGATTTTTATGAAGTCATTTTGTTGCAAAGCCGACAAGGGAGAAGTGATAGAACCTGCGGAAAGTCGTATTTACGCTAACTACTGCCAACACATTGAATTTCCACAAGCGAATAAAATGTTTGTTGACCTGGCAAAGCAATGTAAGAGGACAAGGAGAACAGCTTCCCAACTAAGACAAGCACGTGCTGAAAAGGGTGAAGGAAACGAAGATGGTGATGATCAAGCTAGTGGAGAATATGTTGGTTCTCCAAAGGGCAGTCCTGAACAGGGTCCTTCAAAGAAAAGTCGGACATCATCAAGTCAGGGAAGTCAGAGAGGTCGAGGTAGAGGTGGTAGTACTGGGTTAGGAGAACTTATGTCTAGAACTTTAAAGTGTATGGTTTAACATCTAGAACTTATGTCTTTCAGTATTGTCGACTTTAAGTTATGTCTTTCTTAGATACAACTATTTTCTGTAGTTCGTACTATCGTTATCTTGTGTTAATTGGGTTTTCTAACAATTTAGCATGATGTTTAAAAGTTTATGTGTTAAAATTTTATGTTTAAACTGATGTGAAAATCTGAAAAATATGTCAACTTGTTCTTGGAGTCGGCAACATATTTTTTGTAGATCAACGACTTTAAAAATATATATAGAGTCGGCAACAGGTGTTTTGCAGATCAACGACTCAAAACCTAGGGAAATATAGTGAGTGTTAGAGTCGTCAAGAAATGTTTTGCAGACCAACGACTCACCACTCGATTAACTTGACTCCTTCATGTATGATTTTATTAAATAGTCTTTAGTATTTATATAAATAGTTAACATTTTTTTCCTGACAACCCATTTATCAAATAGTCGTCAATTTTAGCTTTACTTATATTGTCGATCCCTTTTCAAAACTTATAAGTTGCCACGAAAAATTGACGTTTATCATCCAGGAAATAACTTAATATCAAAGTTGCATTGCAGATGAGTTGGAATTTGATACATCTAGGAATAAATTATTATGCTACATTACAGTTGATCTAAATAAATTCCATCTTTTCAACTCATTATATGTTATTCCTTTTCCTTGTGCGAGAGGAAACTACCATTGCGGCTTCGATGTGATAAAACTGCTCTCCTCTCCATTTGGTATATGCATCTTGGGCCGCACGCCTATCCCCTTTATTCCTTGAGAGAAACTCGTTATACTTGGTGCACAATCTTACAACGTGAATCGTCCTATCACGGATGTGGGACGGTAGATAATCATAGCATAGTTTCTTGTTGTAATTAGTGAAAGGACTCCAACCAACTTGAGTCCAAAATATACTCCCATGTTGATGTTCTTCGGGAAGATCTTTGACGATGTAATAATTTTTAACCCATTCAGTCTCTTCCTCGACTTGCTTGAATACTTCCAGGAGATGGGATTGTTCTTCGGTTCGTTTATTGGCCTCGCGCATCTCTTCTTCTTCCTTCGTAGGATATGGCGTTAAACTGTATGGTTTTTTAGTAGGTCACATGCTTCTTTTGCGTATCTCTTCTTCCATTGCCAATATTGATTTTGTTGGTCACCTGCATCTTCTAAGTATGCTTTCAATGGAATTGGTAGTTGATGACGAACTTGCCATTGCAAAAATGATATACTTTGATTGTTTTAAGTTCTATTAAACAGTTAATGGCTGAATCTTTATATAGAAAATAGCCCAACGGCTATATTTTTGGGAAACAATTTCTCCAAAAAGAACCGTTGAAGGTATATGTACGTAGTCGTTAGGTTTGAAGGTAAATATGGGATACTAGGGTCGTTTGTTTGTTAATAGGCTCGATAACGACCCTTAATTTCCAAAACATCCAGGAGACCCTCATTATGCTCTAATAGAATCGTTAGTTTATTAATACACTGTTAACGACCTCAAAAAACTATGGTAAGAGTCGTTAGGTTAAATTGCTTAAATGTAAACGACTTTACTTCAAAAAAAGGTTTTATAATGATAAGTTGATAACACAAGATAAAACACATTATATTCGTTAAGGATTCGTGATAATAAAAACATCCATGTATTCATGCATTGTACTTCCAAAAGTATGCTTCACAATAGTAAGCTTCAAAAAAAGAACAACTCCTTCCACATTTAGTTGGACATGTCAACGTGTTCAGGAATTGTACTTGGTGTTCCTTCCAAACCATTCCACGTGTTCATTCCATACTCGTACTGGTTTGTCCACTCCTTGGTGTAGTCTCCACAATCACCATAGGCCACCCGTGGTAGAGGACATTCTTCGGAAATCTTCAAACCTATGTAATGGTTATCGTTGACATGTGCCATTATAATTCTTCTTTTCTTTATCGCCGCCTCACACCTAGTTCTTGAGGGTACGTACATACAAGAGCCTCCCGGGAAGCCTTTCCTGAATACAATCACAACACAAGTGAATGTGTCCGTTAAAAGTTGACCACCAAAAGGCATTTGCATCCAAAACTTATAACCGGCCTTCTTCGACCCCTTCCGCCATTTCACGTTAGATAGCACCTCTTTGAACTTCAATTATTTCTCTTTTGAATCTCCTTGCATGATCATGGTTAAATAGAGTTGCTTGTCGTCAACAAGTTTAGACGCCATTTTTGTTCTTGCATATTCGATTTGGGCGAGGTTAAGTTCGTCGGCGTGCTCAAAATTCCCTAATTTTTCGGTTGCAACATGGTAACCACAATTCCCATCCCCATCAACGTCGTCGGTGGATATAAGGTGATCTAAGATGACGTAAGGAATTTGGTCGGTATACTCTTTATACAAAGTGTAAGCAACACGATGTAGTCTTCCTTGGGAATCCCTAGGTGTCTTAGGATTACCCTTTATTCCTCTTATCGTCACCATGCCACTAGTTTGGCTTTGCTGGGTATCGATCACATGCTCAACAATATCCATATCTTCATTTTCTTGTTTTTTTTGACCGACCTCGTTTCTTAAGAATGAAAGACTTTTCGTACTCCTCATATTCCGCCTGGACATGATCATGAAGTGATAGGTCTCTATCGCAACCCTTGTCATTTTTAATAGTTTCTCTAAATGAGATTTTAGTTGTTGGTCTTCCGGGTGTTTTTTGTTTGATTGGCTCTTCTTCAAACCCCAAGCTCTTACGGGCGGCCGTCCACAAGTTAGCAACAAAAAATGTGTCTTCCTGCACAATTTATTTTTCGGTATTTTTCATTGATTTACTTGCCAATCTCCAAGTCTCCAAATTCTTCATCGGCTAAACCCGTGGGCTTTGGGATGAATGAAAGTTGCTGCCAGAATGGATCGATATCTTCAAGAGGAATGTAATCTTTGTACCCACCAAGTTTATGTTTACAAGGGAGGCCGAGCCAAATATCGGTTGTACAATTACACTTCGTCTTCATCACCTTTCCGGCCTCCGTTTTAGCTCTAAAATCTATAAGCTCATCCATCATATAGTTAATTGCCCACCATGATAGTTGGTGTGCTACTAACCGTAACAAAGGTTTGTCCCTTATGTGTTGCATCAAAAAAGGGTCTTTACTCAACTCCATTTGAGTGACTATTTTTCTTAGGTCATCCTCTGCGTGCTCGTGAATGGCTTCTTGTACCGTAACTACCCCACCCCTATTTTGATCCAAATTTTTTTTCAAACTCCCGTGAGACTGCTCTGCAAGACTTGTAGACTCGTTTTTGAAGTGCTTGTATCTATTGGTCCATGCATAAACAAACTTCTCCTTCCAAGGATTCAACCATGTATTCAGGCAATACTCAACAACCTTCTTATGATCCGTGCTCCAAACATCAATAAACTTCTGCAAGTTAGCATAATACTTAACCTATGTTTTCGAATGAGCCAAATAGTCCCAATCTTCGCAAAAAACTTTCCATATATCCCCCTCTTCATCGTATTTTTTATTTTCTTTCTTTTTCTCTTCCGCTCGCTCTTTTTTTGGAAAGTTTACTTAAACGCTCATCTTCCTCCTTAGAACGTTGATTACCCTTCTTAGTATGGATCTTTTGGATTTGATTCTTGCAATTAGAAAAAGATTGGTTTGGATGTGCCATGTACAAAGAAATTGTTGAGCAAGTGGAAATACCTTGACGAATGGCACTCATAATTGCAAAATCTCTATCCGTAAATATAACCTGCGGCATCTCTTTTCCACGGTAAATCAAGCTCACTTGTTCCAACGCCCAAACATAGTCCTCTATTTCTTCTTTTCCATAAAGCACCATGCAACGGTGAATGAATTTTTATCCGAAGTATGGCTTACCACGTTCAACATCGGCATGTTATACTTGTTTGTCTTGTAGGTGCAATCTATGAAGAGAACCTGGTAAAAACACTGAGCCAAATCCACCATCCTTGGATGTGCAAGAAAAATATGAGTCAATTTCTCATCCGGACCCACCTTAGTTTGCATGACATAGTTTAGTGTTTCTGCTAACCACTCTGATTGTTGCATAATCAACCTACCATTCCATTCGGTTCTCTTAATCGTTGCTTTGGCGGCGTTGATTGTGGAAATGGTGGACAAGTTATGCTTATCTTCCGCCCTTATGGCATTTAGGATCTTAAGTGGTCTAAATCCCTTCATCTTCCTAACTCTATCCATCTGATGTGGTTTCAACCGGGCATATCCAGTGTGTCCATATAAACTTGTGGGTGGATCATAGTTGTAACGACCGTTCGAAGTACTATACAATCGGAATACATCGGCTTCATGACGTCTTTTGAAAACAATCCTGAACGACATTCACACTTCTTCAAATTTGTTCTGTAGACCCTAGTCGTCTTCTTTTCATACTTGTAATTCTTGCCTTTGTGACTTTCTCCCTTCTTACCCGCTCTCTCGCATACCATTTCCATCTTGTTACAATCGACGTGTCTACTTTGAACAATCACACACATCTTCTCTTTTGCCTTAGGGATAAGCCATTCCTTAATGTCATCCTTGGTTTCCCATGTCTACATTGAGCAAACAATTACATTAGACAACCATGTGATCACTAATAAAATTATTTGAATATATAAATATATCGATTCGGTTAAGGTGAACGTACCAAATCAGTCATATAGTGTTGGGAGGTATCCGGACCCAATGTAGATACGGGTACTAGCTGGGAGCTTTGTCGTACTACCAACTAAAAAACAAAACACAAAACCATCATCAGAGGGTCGTCCAGCTCTTATATGCCCAAATGACGACTCTTCACAAATCTTTTGCAGGTTGCCGACACCATATAGAATCGTCAACCAATATTTTGCAGATTAACGACTTTTTTGACAGAAATATGAGCATTATACAAGTGTCGTCAATCTGCTAAAACGTTAATTGCCGACTGTTTATGGGTAAAAATCGTTTCTGCTGATTTCGGTAATTTCGGCAGGTGAGTGAGAAACTGGTTCAAACCCTAAACAAATGTGCTGCACGTGAGCACTTTATAGATTCGAGAGATCAATCTGTACAAGTCCGACCTAAACCAAGAAATGGCCGTTCCAGACTTGCTTCGGTCACAAAGTGGAGGAGAAGGGTTGATTTGGGGAGGGAAGCAAAGAAAGGTGTTGAGGAGAGTAGTATCTCGACTTGTATCAGAAAGTGAAAGCTTAGGAAGCTTGCAAGAGATGAAAGCTTTTTGGGAGAGCTTGCAAAGTTTCCTTTCTGAGAGTGTAGTATTTTCTCCTGACCGAGACTTGTTGTCTGGTGGAAATAGGTAAGACCTATTTATACAAGTCGAGATTTAAACGTACCCTGGTGTTGATGGTGGTTTTTAGACAAGGGGTAAAATCGTAAAACCCCATGACCTAGTGTTACCCGCAACACATTGAATAAGAGCATTTAACTCAGGTGTAAATAATTAATAGGGGTATTTTTTCAAAATACAGTTAGGGTTTTCAACACGTAACCCTAATTCCAAAACTCGAGCCGCATATCGCGCACCATGGCAACCATGCCAAACCAAGCCGCATCTCATGCACCATGGCAACCATGCCAAACCAAGCCGCATCTTTGCGCACCATGGCAACCATGCCAAACCAAGCCGCATATCATGCGCACCATGGCAACCATGCCAAACCAAGCCGCATCATCACGCACCATGGCAACAATGCCAAGCCAAGCCGCATATCGCGCACCATGGCAACAATGCCAAACCAAGCCGCATCTGCGCACCATGGCAACAATGCCAAACCAAGCCGCATACCGCGCACCATGGCAACCATGCCAAACCAAGCCGCATACTGCGCACCCTGGCAACCATGCCAAACCAAGCCGCACTCTGCGCACCATGGCAACCATGCCAAACCAAGCCGCACTCAAGCGCACCATGGAAACCATGCCAAAACAAGCCGCATATCACGCACCATGGCAACAACGCCAAATTCCAAGCCCGCTATGCCTCGGGCCCACGCCAACATAGCGCCCTAGGTTTGCAAGACTTGCAACTAGGTCAACATGGCCGCATGTGCCATTGGCACATGCAAACACGTGCCGCAAGCCATATTTCTAAGCCGCTATGCCTGTGGCCCACGCCAAACATAGCGCCCAGGCTTGCAAGACTTGCAACTAGGTCAACATGGCCGCACGTGCCATTGGCACATGCCTCACACGTGTCACAAGCCATACTTCAAGCCGCTATGCCTTTGGCCCACGCCAAACATAGCGCCCTAGGCTTGCAAGACATGCAACTAGGTCAACATGGCCGTGCACGTGCCAATGGCACATGCCAACATGCTCGCTAGCTGCTTTTTCTACAAAGCCACGGCCCTAACGGCCCGCATGCCATTGGCACATGCCAACATGCTCGCTAGCTAGCTTCCCTATCAAGGTCACGGCCCTAACGGCCCCGCATGCCATTGGCACATGCCAACATGCTCGCTAGCTAGCTTCCCTATCAAGGTCACGGCCCTAACGGCCCCGCATGCCAATGGCACATGCCAACATGCTTGCTAGATAGTTTCCCTATCACGGCCCTAACGGCCACGCATGCCATTGACACATGCCAACATGATCGCTACCGGTTTCCCTATCAAGGTCACGGCCCTAACGGGCCCAAGATGCCATTGGCACATGCCAACATGCTTGCTAGCTAGTTTCCTATCACGGCCCTAACGGCCACGCGCGTGCCATTGGCACATGCCAACATGCTCGCTGAAATGGTTTCCCTATCGAGTCACGGCCCTAACGGCCCCGCATGCCATTGGCACATGCCAACATGCTCGCTAGCTAGCTTCCCTATCAAGGTCACGGCCCTAACGGCCCCGCATGCCATTGGCACATGCCAACATGCTCGCTAGCTAGCTTCCCTATCAAGGTCACGGCCCTAACGGCCCCGCATGCCATTGGCACATGCCAACATGCTTGCTAGCTAGTTTCCCTATCACGGCCCTAACGGCCACGCATGCCATTGGCACATGCCAACATGCTCGCTAGCTGGTTTCCCTATCAAGGTCACGGACCTAATGGCCACGCATGCCATTGGCACATGCCAAATGCACACGCTGGTAGCCTAACTTGCAAACCGTGCAACCTACCACCAAGGCATTCCGCACATGCCATTGGCATATGCCAAACGCACACGCTGGTAGCCAAAACTTGTAAACCGTGCAACCTACCACCAAGGCATTCCGCACATGCCACACGCGCCACTAGCAGCGCCACTTGCACTCAAGATGCAACCAACACTCGAGACATCAACACAAACTGGGGATGCTTCTTTAGGGTTTTGGTTTGGCGGTCACAAACATGCGGCGTACACTACGCTCACATTAAGAAAGCGTGAAAAGGAATAAAGCGGTCAAATAAAAGAGGAAATAATGGTGAAAAACGTTTTCACCCATTAAACCATGCGGTTACCACCTCCTCCCATTATTTCACCCTTTACTCTCTTCCTTCATGAGGCCAGAGGTGCGTTTCAATCTCGACTTGTATAAATAGGTCTTACCTATTTCCACCAGACAACAAGTCTCGGTCAGGAGAAATATACTGCACTTACACTCTCAGAAAGGCAAATTTGCATGCTCTCTCAAAAGCTTCCATCTCTTGCAAGCTTCCTAAGCTTTCACTTTCTGATACAAGTCGAGATACTACTCTCCTCAACACCTTTCTTTGCTTCCCTCCCCAAATCAACCCTTATCCTCCACTTTGTGACCGAAGCAAGTCTGGAACGGCCATTTCTTGGTTTAGGCCGGACTTGTACAGATTGATCTCTCGAACCTATAAAGTGCTCACGTGCAGCACATTTGTTTAGGGTTTGAATCAGTTTCTCATTCACTCACCGAAATTACCGAAATCAGCAGAAACGATTTTCACCCATAAACACCTGGCCTCATGAAGGAAGAGAGTAAAGGGTGAAATAATGGGAGGAGGTGGTAACCGCATGGTGTTAATGGGTGAAAACGTTTTCACAATTATTTCCTCTTTTATTTGACCGCTTTATTCCTTTTTACGCTTTCTTAATGTGAGCGTAGTGTACGCTGCATGCTATGACCGCCAAACCAAAACCCTAAAAAGCATCCCCCAGTTTGTGTTGATGTCTCGAGTGTTGGTTGCATCTTGAGTGCAAGTGGTGCTGCTAGGGACGCATGTGGCATGTGCCAATGGCATGTGCGGAATGCCTTCATTGCGAGTTGCACCTCGAGCGTAAGTGGTAATGCCAGAGCTGCTAGTGGCGTGTGTGAAATGTGCCAACGTCATGTGCGGAATGCCTTGGTGGTAGGTTGCACGGTTTGCAAGTTAGGCTACCAGCGTGTGTGTTTGGCATGTGCGGAATGCATTGGTGGTAGGTTGCACGGTTTTCAAGTTAGGCTACCAGCGTGTGTGTTTGGCATGTGCCAATGGCATGTGCGGAATGCCTTGGTGGTAGGTTGCACGGTTTGCAGTTAGGCTACCAGCGAGCATGTTGGCATGTGCCAATGGCACGTACGGCCATGTTTACCTAGTTGCAAGTCTTGCAAGCCTAGGGCGCTATATTTGGCGTGGGCCAAAGGCATAGAGGCTTGGAAATATGGCTTGCGACACGTGTTGGCATGTGCCAATGGCACGTACGACCATGTTGACCTAGTTGCAAGTGGTAGGCCTCGAAAGGTGTTTCTATTTAGCCTACATGTTATACCGCAAGTGCACGGCGTCTATCGGAGACGCGGCAAGTACGGGTCGATCCCACAAGGACTTGTGGTGCTCTAAGGTTGATCAAGGCTTCCTAAACTGAGTTCTAAGAGATATGAGTAACAACAGGGGGGTGTTTTAGTGTGTCGAAGCGACTGAGTTTGTAGTGTGACTCTAAACTAAGGCAAGGAAGATATGGATAGCACCAGGGTGATCAATCCACCCCCAATCTCATGTGAAGCAATCTATCTTAAGCCAAATCCTTGAGCTTTCCATGAAAGCTCAAAAAGAGATGTTTATTAACTGATTTTGGCTAACAATCCCCTAGTATGAGCTGTCTTCTTACAGTACAGCTCATCACAGGCTTGTTAGCTTCATCAGCTAACTACTAATCTTACACAATATCATATAACAAGATTAAAACCTAATGTAGATATGCTTTGGCATGAACATCAGGGGTTTCATCAACACCCTGATAAATGAATTAAAACATTAATTAAAGTATATAAAACACAAATTAACACTAAGCTTGTGCTCTGGCTAGCCCAGGCATACCCCAGTCATCCAATTACACCTTCTATTTATACATGCAAAAATCCCCCAAAATATCAAACCCTAATTCTCAAAAATCGAAATTAAAGAGTAAATAAATCAAACCCATGCTATGAATCGCTATTCTCCCCACCAATTCGTGCTCGAACTCCATCGGTTGATTGATTGGAGACCCTAACTCTAGTTATCTCTGATTTAGTTTCTAGGGTTGGTAGAAACTACAAAAGAGATATCTAGACCTAAGGAGGAGGGTAGGTGGCTGCTCGATGGAGTTGTTGGTGAGATAGGGTGGTGGTGATGGCGAAGGCGCTGTGGCAGGAGAATGAGAAGGCTGCAAGCGTAGTATGGTCGGGGAGAGGGAGGAGAAGAGCAGAGCTGAGGTGTTGTCGGGTGAGGGAGAGGAAAAATGATTTAGGGTTTTGGTTAATGGGAATATATAGGTGTTGTGGTGTGAAGCGGTTATATCAAAGCTCAATGAGGAAGGCGCAGCGAGCGTAGGATGCATAGGATGGAAGATCGCACGGCTCAGGGTGGTATGCGGTTTTGGCGTGATCTGGTGTTGCACGGGAGCAGCGAACTTTGATGCGCGTGGAGGCAGCGACCGTTGGATGTAGAAGATAGAAATCTCGACGGCTTGGAGTGGACGGGCTCGGATCCGGGTCGCGGGTCGGGTCTAGCTCAAGCCCATGTCTTGTAGATGAGTTGCTTCTTGTTGGGTTGCAACTGTTTCGTGCGCGGGCTTTGGCTTTCTGCTCCATAGATGCTCGACTCCAATTCTTCGCTCCTTGGCTCCTCGCTTTCTCAAGCTTTATTTATTGCCTAAAAACACAAAATTAATTAATACAAATATTTATTCTTGAAAACAAAGAAAACACAAATGCTGGGATAATATCTCGATTTCTAGCGCAAAAGATGAGTAAAATGCCAATAAAAAGGTGTATAAATATGCACTATTTGGCACTCATCAAATACCCCAAACCTGAATTTTACTTGTCCTCAAGTGAAACAGAAAATAAGAAATCCTAACTATACCCCCCCGCAGGTCTCTCGAATGCATTTAGCGTATGCACTAAGCCTTTAAACCGCTAGGTGTCCCTAGTGGACGAGTTGTAGTCTCGTGAGGGTTTACAGGTGTACCCACAAAACCTTCTCCAACTTCGAGTGTAAAGAGTCTCAAGCATCCAAGAAGCTATGAGGACATAAAGTTTCTCGCATGCTAGTAATGTGATTAGAACTACCAAAGAACGCATTCTCATCCTTAAGAGTTGAGCGAGAAGTAACCATACCATATGAAAGAATTCGGATTCGATTGTGATCATAAGCCTCGACTTCTGCCTCACTAATAGGGTTTTATGATAATTGCACTCAAAAAGATCGCTTTTTAGTCTCTCATGTGTGCAGCAGGAATAAAGAGAGAAATCCTGCACACGTTGTAGGTAAGAAGGATAACCTTCCAAATAAAATCGAGACTCCACGAAGTGTGGACAAAAGAATCTTTTTCGATGATCTCTAAGAAAGGAAATCAACCATTAGCAAGGGGTGGGAGTACTCAATCACTTCTCACCCGATCGGCAATTAATATCACTCTCTCATAAGAACCATAGAAACGTCTTCAATCTTCGGTCTTCGGTCTTCAATTGTTGATGACGAACTTCTAAACTTCACAAAACTTGACAATTTTTAACTTTTCTACTCAATTTCCTTGTTATTTGGATTTTTCTTCTTGAACTCTCTTTACCATGGTGGTAGCAAAAATAAACTACAATATTTTTTGATTTTTTTTTTTTTTTTTTTTTTTTTTTTTTAAATTACAAAAGGTGAAAATAAAAATACAAATAATGACACAACTAACTCCATGGACAAAGGGCTTTATCACTCAATTTTTCCACAACTTGTATTGTCTTGATTTTATAAATTTTATTAATTCTCATCTTATTTTCTTTTCTTTGTTGCACATAAACCTTGGACTATATCAATTTTTCTTTCAATATTCTGATGACGCTCCGTTTGTTGACGATGATGTGTTTCTATGGGTCTTGCTGATTGAGAGAGAGAGTGATGCTAACTGCAAATCGATATTTAGAAGGAGTTTTCATCTTTAGACGTCACCCTCATGATTGACAAAAACTAGCACTCAAGAGATCAAAAGTAGTCTTTGAAATTGGTGCGAAGTTGGGTAGCTCACCATTCCTACCCTAATTTACGTACGGTGACACACACTCTAACAAACTTTTCTAGAAAGTTGCAAAAAAATGAAGGTTGGTGCCTCACTTGATGTAAAATGGGTAGTCTCCACTATGGGTGATCACAATTCTACTACCGAATATCTAAATGACACCTAATTCGCCCTCCCCGTATGGTTAAATCCAACTTTAACGCTCTAATCAACTAAGGAACCCGATTGTGTTCTCCGGTACTTCTAACTTCATTATTTCGGTCAGATTCTCTATGTAAACATAGCTAGAAGCATGCTAGTGACTCTAAAATCTCTAAAAGTTGGAGGTTTTTACAAAAGAGTTTTGAATTTTTTTTTTTTTTTTTTTTTTTTTTTTTTTTTTTTTGAAAAAAAAAGGTAAAATAAAAGACTAAAAACTCTAAATGCAAATGCACCCCCAAACCTAAATCAAACATTGTCCTCAATGTGTCTACATATAGAAAAAATTTAAACAATCACATACCATGAGAACTATGTTGAGAAGAGAAAAGGGAAGAGATTACCGGATGTCGGCAGGAGCAAGGTTGAGCTTCATTAATCAAGGCAAAATCCAACATTCTCAGTGGTGATCATATCGGATTAGCACAATATACGCACAAGAAGACTCAACCGATGTAAGAAAGAAAAATTTAACAAGTCCTACTGGATATATACAATGAAAATTCACCATACACTAACAATCTAAAGAGTTGAGGATCAACCCAATAGAAAATATGTACAACCATCAACAATCTTACACAAATATAACATGAGAGTGCAAGTAAGACTGCATATGGGAATGAGTTTCCCCCAAACCTAAACTTGTGAACGGGTGTGTTTGGAAGCACAAAATCTTGCAATTTTAACGGTACATCATGCAAAAGGTCTAACTCAAAATGAGTTTTGCTAAGAACAGGCAGACATACACATTCCAACTGTGGTTCCTTAAAAGTGTTATACTTTGATGCAAAATAGACCAAGAGGACTTGGGAGGCACAAAGTTCTAGGCCTAAACTGGGAACTCTCAGAAAAGTTGGTTTAAGATTTTTGTGACAAACTACACCTAGGTTTGGTGGAGGAGTTTCAATTTGTGACTCAGGAGAGAGGTTAGGTACATCTACGTTATTTTCATGTATAAAATCATTTGTACCATCACACACTTTCCTAAAGTCAGAAGAGGGTAAATCATGTTCACCAGCATAGAACAATTCATCACTTTCCATGTCATACTCATCAGAGGAGGCAACATATTGTGACATGGTCAGGGAATCAGACACAAAAATAATATCATGGTCCATAAGAATATTAGTGTCTATAGAAGATTCATCCTTTCCTAAGTCACACACAAGTTGTGAAGCATGCTCACATTCACCAAGAATTTCACAAATCCCAGCTCAGAGTTAATATCACATGTATGAATGTTAGAAGAAGTATCATTCATAGGGTTCCTGAAAGAGACGCCTAACGTCTCGAACCAAAAGATTCCATTACATTTTCAGTATACACATGCTCTTCTAACATATCATAATCATTATCATCATCATCATCATAGCAAAAATCCATCTCTCCATTCAAAATTGTAGCATTTTTAGTGTACTCATCTACCTCTAGATTAGGTTCATATTCATGTTAGTTGCATGAGTAGGACTAGAAACACTATTTTCATGATTATCGGGAATAACAAACCTCCTATCATAATATTCCTTCCAATCTTCATTTTGTAACTCAATCAGGTTCCTTTGTAGAATCATAGTGAGTTGTTCTATTGAAGGAGAGTCTTCACTAGTGGGTATGCATTCCTCATATGGATATTCACTATGAGGTTCACTAGAGAAGGGAAATTCAGACATGTTGCTATATGGATGGTCATGCATTGCATTCAATTCAAATCTAGCATTGTTTTGCTCTATGAGGTTTTCCATTGAGTGCATACATGGGTTTATTGGAGGGTAGAATTGCTCATCCTCCCATGGTGGTTGATGATGCATGTGGTCATAGTGATTAGGGTATGTGAAGTCAGGGCCCTGAGAAGGCTCATAATAATCCCTAAAATCACTATGGTATGTGGGGAGTTCATCCTGTGAAGCGTGCCCGTAAGCAAGCTCTCTAAGGGATTTGTTTGTATCCCCAGTTGCAGACCAGAATCCTGACATGATTTAGTACTCAAATTGAACTCAAAGCCCAGTTGAAGTGGACTAAGTTTGGTTTTAGTGGGATTGGTTTGGTTTATTGGGTTTCATTTGGTTTGTTGGGTTTTGGTTTGTTGTGGGCTTGTTGTTTGGTTTTTTTTTTTTTGGGATTCTTTGTTTGCAGCCCAGGAAGATACAACCCACAAAAGAAAATAACACTTTATTCTAAGTGTAAGCCCAAAAGGTTGCTTTTTGAATTTGCTAAGCCCAGCTGAATAAGTGTATTTCAGCCCAGATGATGTGGGCTCAGTGTGTGCAGACAGCCCAGCAGTGTGAAACTGCACAACCCAGGTTTTGTGAAACTGCACAGCCCAGTTGTGTGCACAGCCCAACAGATGTTCAGCCCAACAGTGTGGGTTCTAGTTTGTTGCACGACCCGATTAGATAGGCCAAGTTATGTGGGCTCGAGGTGGGTGCAAAGCCTTTGTGAGAAGCCTAGTGTGGTTTCGGTTGATGCGGGCTTAGTTTATGCGGCCAGCGGCTCGAGGTTTAAGTTGGCGAAACAAGAGCCCGAGCGGGTGTGGGAAGTTAGGCTTGCAGGGAATAAAACCAGGTTGTGGGACGGGGCTCTGTGGTGCGAGTTTGGCAAACTCAAGCAGGTACGTGTGCACAGCCTGGTAAGGCACAAGGTTGGGTGATCGGTTTGTGCCCAGAACAAAGAAAACAACGGTTTGCACTGGTCTCAAAGTTTGCCAAAGACAGCTTAGCTGGTCACAGCACAACTCTAAGGGAGTGCACAGCTTAGGGTTATGCTTGCAAGGGGTTTGGTTAACACTGGCTATCCTGGTTCAACCTCAAAGCTACAGGGGCTTGAGGTCAATACTTCACAGGTAAAGCTCAGGGTTTTCTCAAAGCACAGGGCAGACAATGGCTCAAAGGGGTTTCAAGGATATGCTCAGGGTTATGCCAGGGTATGCAAGGTTCACTGCAGATGCAACAGATGAGCAGTTGCAGCTTAAGCTCTCAGCTACAGGGGCTGAAGGGTTGCGCAGGTCAGTTACAAGCTTGGCCAACTTCAAAACCACAGCTCATGTGAGTGCACAGACAATGCAATGTGTGCAGGGAAGGTTTTAAATTGCTTACGATCTATGTGCTCGTAACAAGACAGAAAACCTTGGTTCACACCACATTACCAAAGAAGTCTGATTATCAACGCAAGGCAAGTCAACAGAGCATGCACAAGGGGGCTAGCAAGGGAGCTCAAGCTTGCAGCTTCAGGGGGCTAGCAAGGGAGCTCAAGGCAATGTACAGTAAGGCTTAACAGCACACAACACAAGTTCAACGGGGTTGTCGAGTCTCACGAGATGCACTAGTTTTCCATGAGAGATGTATGCACCAACAATGCAAGGCAAATAGTTCACACTGCTCAAACTTGCAGCTTAGGGCTAGCAAGTGAGCGAGGTCTCGCTTTTAACACAATGGTCAAACAACACAATGGGTAATTGAGGCGATTTAGGGTATTTGCGGGGCATACGTGGCATGTGGGAAGTTTAGGCTTACCTCAAGAACCGGGCTTTCCTTGGGTTGGCTCAGCTTTTCCACTTGCACCTGCTAGCTCAACAAGCAAATTTCAGTTTTCAATTTTTCACAAACTAAACAACCGAGCTATAGTACTCCAATTGCAGAGCTCAGCACTCAGGGCTCAGGGCTAGGCAACAGAGCTCAAAGCTAGGCAGGTTATCGGCTCAATGCTACAGGGCTAGGCAACATAGACAGGACATATGATGTAAAGCAATTAATAAAATGATTGTAACTAAGTTGCACTAGTAAGGTATTGATGCATTAACAGTGAAGATGCAAAACAAAAAGAAGAAAAGCTAAATTACACTAACACAGGGTTAAAGAATATGCAACATGAATATGCAACACAAGTTATACTAAGCTACAGCTACAATGTTATATGCTTATTTTACAGATGCCGTATTTAAGCTACAAGATGATGCAAAGGTTAACAACAAGTTACAAGTTACAGATGACTATAAGTTACACTACTAAAGGTTAAACAACAATGCAGGCGAATATGTACAGGGGTAGGATGAATCTCAGTGAAGTATTAGCCAAAAATCAGCAAGGCACGCGCCAAGTCCCCGGCAACGGCGCCAAAAACTTGGTAGGCCTCGAAAGGTGTTTCTATTTAGCCCACATGTTATACCGCAAGTGCACGGCGTCTATCGGAGACGCGGCAGCAGTACGGTCGATCCCACAAGGACTTGTGGTGCTCTAAGGTTGATCAAGGCTTCCTAAACCGAGTTCTAAGAGATATGAGTAACAACGGGGGTGTTTTAGTGTGTCAAAAAAAACTGATCTGAGTTTGTAGTGTGACTCTAAACTAAGGCAAGGAAGATATAGATAGCACCAGGGTGATCAATCCACCCCCAATCTCATGTGAAGCAATCTATCTTAAGCCAAATCCTTGAGCTTTCCATGAAAGCTCAAAAAGAGATGTTTATTAACCGATTTTGGCTAACAATCCCTAGTATGAGTCTTCTTCTTACAAGTCTGACTCATCACGAAGCTTGTTAGCTTCATCGGCCTAACTACTAATCTTACACAATATCATATAACAAGATTAAAACCTAATGTAGATATGCTTTGGCATGAACATCAGGGGTTTCATCAACACCCTGATAAATGAATTAAAACATTAATTAAAGTATATAAAACACAAATTAACACTAAGCTTGTGCTCAGCTAGCCTGCATACCCCGATCATCCAATTACACCTTCTATTTATACATGCAAAAATCCCCAAAATATCAAACCCTAATTCTCAAAAATCGAAATTAAAGAGTAAATAAATCAAACCCATGCTATGAATCGCTGTTCTCCCCTCACAATTCGTGCTCAGAACTCCATCGGTTGATTGATTGGAGACCCTAACTCTAGTTATCTCTGATTTAGTTTCTAGGGTTGGTAGAAACTACAAAAGAGATATCTAGACCTAAGGAGGAGGGGTAGGTGGCTGCTCTGATGGAGTTGTTGGTGAGATAGGGTGGTGGTGATGGCGAAGGCTACTGTAGGGGAGAATGAGAAGGCTCTGTAACGAGGTATGGTCGGGGAGAGGGAGGAGAAGAGCAGAGCTCTGAGGTGTTGTCGGGTGAGGGAGAGGAGAAATGATTTAGGGTTTTGGTTAATGGGAATATATAGGTGTTGTGGTGTGAAGCGGTTACATCAAAGCTCGATGAGGAAGGCGCAACGAGCGTAGGATGCATAGGATGGAAGATCGCACGGCTCAGGGTGGTATGCGGTTTTGGCGTGATCTGGTGTTGCACGGGAGCAGCGAACTTCGATGCGCGTGGAGGCAGCGACCGTTGGATGTAGAAGATAGAAATCTCGACGGCTTGGAGTGGACGGGCTCGGATCCGGGTCGCGGGTCGGGTCTAGCTCAAGCCCATGTCTTGTAGATGAGTTGCTTCTTGTTGGGTTGCAACTGTTTCGTGCGCGGGCTTTGGCTTTCTGCTCCATAGATGCTCGACTCCAATTCTTCGCTCCTTGGCTCCTCAGTTTCTCCGAGCTTTATTTATTGCCTAAAAACACAAAATTAATTAATACAAATATTTATTCTTGAAAACAAAGAAAACACGAGAATCTGGGATAATATCGATTTCTAAGCGCAAAAGATGAGTAAAATGCCAATAAAAAGGTGTATAAATATGCACTATTTGGCACTCATCAGCAAGTCTTTGCAAGTCTAGGGCGCTATATTTGGCGTGGGCCAAAGGCATAGCGGCTTGAAAGATGGCTTGCGATACGTGTTGGCATGTGCCAATGGCACGTACGGCCATGTTAACCTAGTTGCAAGTCTTGCAAGCCTAGGGCGCTATATTTGGCGTGGGCCAAAGGCATAGCGGCTTGGAAATATGGCTTGCGATACGTGTTGGCATGTGCCAATGGCACGTGCGGCCATGTTGACCTAGTTGCAAGTCTTGCAAGCCTAGGGCGCTATATTTGGCGTGGGCCAAAGGCATAGCGGCTTGGAAACATGGCTTGCGATACGTGTTGGCATGTGCCAATGGCACGTACGGCCATGTTGACCTAGTTGCAAGTCTTGCAATCCTAGGGCGCTATATTTGGCGTGGGCCAAAGGCATAGCGGCTTAGAAATATGGCTTGCGACACGTGTTGGCATGTGCCAATGGCACGTGCGGCCATGTTGACCTAGTTGCAAGTCTTGCAAGCCTAGGGCGCTATATTTGGCGTGGGCCAAAGGCATAGCGGCTTGGAAATTTGGCATTGTTGCCATGGTGCGCAGGGTGCGGCTTGGTTTGGAATTGTTGCCATGGTGCGCAGGGTGCGGCTTGGTTTGGCATTGTTGCCATGGTGCGCAGGGTGCGGCTTGGTTTGGCATTGTTGCCATGGTGCGCAGTATGCGGCTTGGTTTGGCATTGTTGCCGTGGTGCGCATCATATGCGGCTTGGTTTGGCATTGTTGCCATGGTGCGCAAATATGCGGCTTGGTTTGGCATTGTTGCCATGGTGCGCAATATGTGGCTTGGTTTGGCATTGTTGCCATGGTGCGCAGGGTGCGGCTTGGTTTGGCATTGTTGCCATGGTGCGCAGGGTACGGCTGGTTTGGCATTGTTGCCATGGTGCGCAGTATGCGGCTTGGTTTTGGAATTAGGGTTACGTGTTGAAAAACCTAACTGTATTTTGAAAAATACCCTATTAATTATTTACACCCGAGTTAAATGCTCTTAGTTAATGTGTTGCGGGTAACACTAGGTCATGGGGATTTACGATTTTACCCCTTGTTTAAAGACCACCATCAACATTATGTCCCCTGCTTAGCTCGGAACAGGGGCTTTGTTGCGAGGTAAGCATAAGATGGTGACAAACTATTAACAGCAAACCGTAAAGAAAATTGAAGGAGGCTTGTCTGACCTTTTATAAATAGGACTTGGAATCCTTGCCTCTGGTAGTTTTGCGCAAATCGGGAGGCTGACACAATTGGCGGGCCCGGTGCAGCTTGGGCGACGTTGGGAAGTTGGCGTGAGTTGGGAAACTGAGTGTGCTAACTGGTGGGACCGGCGCAAAGTGTAGAAGTCGTGCGTGCTTGCAGGTCGGCGCAATTGGTGGGGCCGGTGCAGCTTGGGCGACGTTGGGAGGTTGGAACGAGTTGGGAAGCTGAGTTTGCTAGTTGGTGGGACCGGCGCAAAGTGTGGAAGTCTTGCGTGCTTGCAGGCGTGACTTGTGTAAACAAGGAGGGAGTAGGTGCTTCTTCGGATAGCGAAGTTTTCTTATCTTGATTTCCTTCACGTGCGGCTTGAATTAGGGCATCATCCATGCCAAAAAATCTGGAAGTGTTATGTCCTTCATTGCTCCCTTTCCTTTTTTTAAGGTTCCGTATTCATATCCCACGCGAATGTATCGTCTCCCTTGTTTGAGAAGGGGTTATTCCTGTTGATTCCCCTTTTCCTTTGCTTTGCCGGTGCGTTTTCTTCTTCTTTTTTGTTCACGCTACCCTCTTTTTATATGTGTATAGACAGATGGAACTTGATCATTTTCCCATTTCTTGCAAAGTGTATGATGGGATCTTCCAGAGACGGCCGTGCCTTTAACTTTTTTTTTAAAAGGACTTCAGAATCGGTAGGGGATCGATCTTCTTCTCTTGAGGAGGTATTGGTTGGGATTGAATCTTTGTTCCATGAAGCTAACGAAATTATTAAGGACCTCCCTTCCACCTATCTTCACGAAGAACAGGTGCATGTTCGGACTTCCTTGGGTTCAGTGGACGCGGAGGAAAACGCCATGATTCTTGATTTTGATGTGGATGAATAAAAAACCTTCCTTCGAAGTGTCGATGAGAAAACTTTCGAAGGAGTATATGATAGAGGCGAGACAGCCTTTGAAGTTGATGCCAAAGGTGTTATTGATGATACTGGAGGGGGTCATGGTGGCGTATCTTTGGAATAGTTGTCTCAGGGAGGACACCGCCGCTTTGTGGCTGTCGGGATGGGATCTTTGAGATTGCCGCTAAAACCTGGGCGAATGGAACCTTTGTTGTCCGAAGGATTGGCTTTGGGGGAAGTGCTTGAAAGTAGCTTTGCCCGAAGGGACTTGCGCTCCATCCTTCGAGGGCTAGTTCCTCCTTTTATTTTTCTGTTAGCTGCTTAGTTCCCTGATGTTTTTCACATCTTTCCTTTCTTCTTCATCCGTAAACATTTTGCTTCATATATATATATTTTTGAAAGAGGTTGCGGTATGATGGATCTGCAATAGTTTTCTGGGTTCTTCTGGTGTATTTCTCTGATATCTGAAGGATTCGCTCGGGAAGAGATATATTTATATATTTTTATTTTATTTTATTTTTTTTGACAAAAGGGAGATCTCCAGGGAAAAATACAAACGGTGTATTCATCCTGGGGAAGTACAACTATTAAGAGGAATGGTTTAAAGGAAGTACTGAAAAGGGGAGTGATTGGGAAGTACAAAGATTTTAGGGATTGATTCCTTGAGCCATCGCGAGTGAACTATCACGCCTTCAGGTGTGTCGGTATTGATGAGCTTGCAATATCCTCCCAAAAGGGTATCCACAACCAGATACAACTCGTCTTCACCTTCCTCGGGCAAATCCATCTTTACTGTCATCTTCCCAACTTGAAACGAGCTTTCCTTAACCACTACATCTCCGATTGAAAACGGGTTCAGACGTCGTGTAACCATTTGATCCTTGGCTTCGTTGGTTTCGCTAGAAGCTTCCAAACTTCTTGCAAAGTGTTCGAATGGTCCAGCTCCCCATTCACATTTTTTGACGGCGTTTGTGCCGGTTGTTGCGCCGAGTCCCCATGACAGAATGGGGGAAGAAAAGGCCGGTTGCAGAAAAGGTTGCTCGGTCAGACTTACTTGCAGTTGAAAATCATGGGCCAGCGCCAACGGGTCCTCTCCGGATGCTTGGGTTTCTTCAATAGCTCGTTGATGCGATAACCCGTGGGGCGATTTGTTGGGAATCCCTTCGGGCGTGGACGTCGGCAGAGGGTGTACATCCAGTTTCGCTTTGTTGTCGAGCACCCATAAGCGTCCCAAAATCATGTCATGATCTAGCTCTTTGACAATGTGGAACTTGCTATGCGTTATAGCGTCTCCCATCTCGATCTCTAAGTTGATGAAGCCATGCGCGTTCAAAGTTTCTCCTCCCAAGTTCTTAATTACGGACGGGGAATAAGTAGCGTCTTGTTTTGTAAATCCTGCTGCCTTTAGTGTCTTGAAAGTAGTGATGTTGTGGTAGGAGGTCGTGTCGATGAGCGTGTCGTCAAATTTGTTACCTCTTAAACGGACGTGGTTAGCGGTCCCGCTTCTCCTTTTAGTTCCGCCCGTTTGGAGAGCTTGGGCCCCTGGCGTGGGTGCCGAGGAGAGAAAAAGCCGTTTGCCGGACACAACACGATTGAGAGCTGCGAAAATATCTTGTCGCCGCACCTTGGAAAGATAGAGAATTTCGCATATATGTTGCATCATGGATTGCATCTCGTGTGCACGGAATTCCCGAGAGGACCCGATTTCTTATGGGGAGTGGGTCTCGATGCACTCTTTCGTCTCCTAGTTGGAGTTCTCCCGCTTCTATCCTTTCTTTGAAAATATGCTTTAGTCTGTTGCAATCGCTAGTCGGGTGGTGAAACGAACCCGTGATAACGACAAGATTTGGGGTTCGCCATCTCGCCTTCAATTAGCGGACGTCCGGCGGCGGCAGCGATGACATCATCTTGAACCCGTGGCTTCCAGGAGGTCAATCACCTCCTCGATGGGGAATGGGAAATCAAGGGTATTTTCTTCGGTCTCGCGATGCTGCACGGGAGTTTTAGCGACGATCTTCCGTTGTGAGGGTTCCCGTTGTGCCGGCGCTTCACGTTTCGGCTGGTGGCTCGTAGTTGCGGCTTTACTTTTTCCTCTTTCGTTCACTATGTTCACGGAGGATGAGCCGACATTAAATTGTTTGCTTATGAGGCGTCTACTCCCGCGAGTTTCACGCGCGTCTTCGCCCGAGTTGGCCTAGTCCTTTCCAAGAATGCCAGGTGCCGTTGTTGCGGTCGTCCGCGGCCTCATGGAGTTCGGAGAACGTTTGGAAACGCAAGTTTTCTAGCATGGCGCGGTAGATCGGGACCATATCGTTGATGCATGCGTTTACCAATTGTTGCCTCCGGTCACGTTTGGGTCGTGACAATCCGAGTGCTTGAACCCTGAACCTTTTGACGAAATCATTCGGATGTTCGTTATCCCACTGGTACATTCTCCCGAGGTCTGAAAAGGTAACTTGTTCAGACACGAAGAAATACTTCCTGTAAAACGCGGTGACCATGCTACTCCAGTTGGGAATGTTGTTCAGTGGGATGCTGTTGTACCATGTATACGCCCTTCCGGTAAGTGATTTTGAAAATTCCCTTAAACGAAGAACGTGATTATATTCATGTTCACCCAAGGATTCCAGGAAACGAGAAACATGTTCACGTGCATTCCCGGTACCATCGTACAGGGTAAATTGAGGAGAAGAGTACCCCCTTGGGAGAGGGATTCTCTGTATTTCGGATGGGTAAGGTGGTTGGTGATGATGTACATCCAACTCATCATGCTTGATTCGGTCGCGTAGGAGTTGTTCCAAATCTTCTCTTGTGACGAAGTTGGGTGGTTGATTTCTCTCCAACGGGACTCTAGTGCGAGTTTCTTCATCCGTGGAGGCGTGCCCTGCCGAGGTGCCGGCTGCGTGGGGTTGTTGGAGATGCTTCAGGCATCTCTCGGAGCATGCGACTCAAGGGGTAGTCGCTTCCGTCGTGGTTTTAAGAAAGGTGAGCACCTCCTTCGTGTTGAAACCATGTCCTGTCCGGGCTCGCTAGCTCTCCCGTCGTTCCATCAAATCGGCGATGGTGACGTAAGGGCGACTTCCTCCGGTCCCTCCGGCTCTCGTCCCGTCTACGGGGTAATTGGAGCCTTAGTTGTCTGGAGGCGCTATCTTTGGAAGAAGCATTCGGGGTCGTGGTGGCGGCCCTAGCTCGTGACCGGGGCGTGACACCCAAGAGATATTCTCGTTGCCGTGATTAGAGGGGTTGTGCAAAGACGCTAGAGGAGGCACGCCACGGCCCCCGGTGATAGGCGGTGTTACACTTAAGGAGTGCACTCGATGTTGCCGTTGTCAGCCAGTGAAGTAGCAACGCTATGGGGAGAGACGCCAACATCAGGGATGCGTTCCGCGCTGGTGTTCTCGGCAGCCGTTCCGGATATGAGTTCCACCATGTTGGGATTTGATGTTCGGGAAACGAAATCAGGAGTTGGAGTTGGTATTGTAGCCAATAGATCAATCCTCCCGCTGTGGTCGCCAATTGTTTATGGGTAAAAATCGTTTCGCTGGATTTCTAATTTCGGCAGTGAGTGAGAAACTGGTTCAAACCCTAAACAAATGTGCCGCACGTGAGCACTTTATAGATTCGAGAGATCAATCTGCACAAGTCCGACCTAAACCAAGAAATGGCCTTTCCGACTTGCTTCTTGGCACAAAGTGGAGGAGAAGGGTTGATTTGGGGAGGGAAGCAAAGAAAGGTGTTGAGGAGAGTAGTATCTCGACTTGTATCGTAAAGTGAAAGCTTAGGAAGCTTGCAAGAGATGAAAGCTTTTGGGAGAGCTTGCAAAGTTGCCTTTCTGAGAGTGTAGTATTTTTCTCCTGACCGAGACTTGTTGTCTGGTGGAAATAGGTAAGACCTATTTATACAAGTCGAGATTGAAACGTACCCTGGCCTCATGAAGGAAGAGAGTAAAGGGTGAAATAATGGGAGGAGGTGGTAACCGCATGGTGTTAATGGGTGAAAACATTTTTCACCATTATTTCCTCTTTTATTTGACCGCTTTATTCCTTTTCACGCTTTCTTAATGTGAGCGTAGTGTACGCTGCATGTTGTGACCGCCAAACCAAAACACTAAAAAGCATCCCCCAGTTTGTGTTGATGTCTCGAGTGTTGGTTGCATCTTGAGTGCAAGTGGTGTTGCTAGGGACGCATGTGGCATGTGCCAATGGCATGTGCGGAATGCCTCGTTGCGAGTTGCACCTCGAGCGTAAGTGGTAATGCCGAGTCGCTAGTGGCGTGTGTGGCATGTGCCAACGGCATGTGCGGAATGCCTTGGTGGTAGGTTGCACGGTTTGCAAGTTAGGCTTCCAGCGTGTGTGTTTTGGCATGTGCCAATGGCATGTGCGGAATGCCTTGGTGGTAGGTTGCACGGTTTGCAAGTTAGGCTACCATCGTGTGTGTTTGGCATGTGCCAATGGCATGTGCAGAATGCCTTGGTGGTAGGTTGCACGGTTTGCAAGTTAGGCTACCAGCGAGCATGTTGGCATGTGCCAATGGCACGTACGACCATGTTGACCTAGTTGCAAGTCTTGCAAGCCTAGGGCGCTATATTTGGCGTGGGCCAAAGGCATAGCGGCTTGGAAATATGGCTTGCGACACGTGTTGGCATGTGCCAATGGCACGTATGGCCATGTTGACCTAGTTGCAAGTCTTTGCAAGCCTAGGGCGCTATATTTGGCGTGGGCCAAAGGCATAGCGGCTTGAAAGATGGCTTGCGATACGCGTTGGCATGTGCCAATGGCACGTACGGCCATGTTAACCTAGTTGCAAGTCTTGCAAGCCTAGGGCGCTATATTTAGCGTGGGCCAAAGGCATAGCGGCTTGGAAATATGGCTTGCGATACGTGTTGGCATGTGCCAATGGCACGTGCGGCCATGTTGACCTAGTTGCAAGTCTTGCAAGCCTAGGGCGCTATATTTGGTGTGGGCCAAAGGCATAACGGCTTGGAAAAATGGCTTGCGATACGTGTTGGCATGTGCCAATGGCACGTACGGCCATGTGGACCTAGTTGCAAGTCTTGCAAGCCTAGGGGCGCTATATTTGCGTGGGCCAAAGGCATAGCGGCTTGGAAATATGGCTTGCGACACGTGTTGGCATGTGCCAATGGCACGTGCGGCCATGTTGACCTAGTTGCAAGTCTTGCAAGCCTAGGGCGCTATATTTGGCGTGGGCCAAAGGCATAGCGGCTTGGAAATTTGGCATTGTTGCCATGGTGCGCAGGTGTGCGGCTTGGTTTGGCATTGTTGCCATGGTGCGCGGGTGCGGCTTGGTTTGGCATTGTTGCCATGGTGCGCAGGTGCGGCTTGGTTTGGCATTGTTGCCATGGTGCGCAGATGCGGCTTGGTTTGGCATTGTTGCCATGGTGCGCAAAGATGCCGCTTGGTTTGGCATTGTTGCCGTGGTGCGCAAAGATGCGGCTTGGTTTGGCATTGTTGCCATGGTGCGCAGTATGCGGCTTGGTTTGGCATTGTTGCCATGGTGCGCAGGGTGCGGCTTGGTTTGGCATTGTTGCCATGGTGCGCAGGGTGCGACTTGGTTTGGCATTGTTGCCATGGTGCGCAGTATGCGGCTTGGTTTTGGAATTAGGGTTCTGTGTTGAAAAACCCTAATATGGTATTTTGAAAAAATACCCCTATTAATTATTTACACCTGAGTTAAATGCTCTTAGTTAATGTGTTGCGGGTAACACTAGGTCATGGGGATTTACGATTTTACCCCTTGTTTAAAGACCAACATCAACACCGACACATTAAGATCATTTGATGACTCCCAACATAAACTAACGACTCCGGACTAACATATATATACACCATTCTGCCAAGTTTACTTCTAAAGTCGTTCAGTTCTGTATGTCCAACCCGGCGACGTAATATATAGACTCTAAGATTCGTTTAGTTGTAAATGTAAAATATTAACGACTCAAGATACTACTAGCATTTATTGGGGAATTGAACTCTACCAAATGTGGTTGAGGCAGCTGGCTCGTTCAATTCTATAAATACAGACCCATATCTCACCTCTTCCTTACCAACACCATAATTATCAACCTTCTCTTCTCCTTCTCATTTATTCATCATCCAAAAGGAAAAAAAAAGAGAAACACCATGACTCCCTACACTTCCGAAGAGAATTGTGCCAATACAAGAGCTTGGTTGACAGTCAAAAACCACTTTGAAAGTCTAGGAACGCTTCAAGGAGATAAAATTCGAGTGTGATGTTTTGAAAAGACAATTTACGGCCATAAGGGAAGCCTTTCCAGATACGATGGGTACTATAAGAGTAAGTATTTAAACAATAGGTAAAACTTATCCAAAGCTTTGATCGATACTAACTAAGTATGTTTGTGTTTGCGTTTTCAGATGAAGAAGGCGTATGGATACTACGAGGGGCTTCGTGGGAAAAAGTTTGAGTTACACGATTGCTACTTTATCTTCAATGGAACCATGTATAATTACATGCTTTATGATTGAGTGTAGAAGTGCATCGTTATCTTGTATTGTATTTAACCCTATGAAAGATGTATGACTTTTACGATTCAATGAAATGTTTCTATGAAATCAGAAATTATTAAAAAAATAAAAAAGTTTGAGTCGTCAATATTAGAGACGTATGGAACAACGACTCTCATTTAATATGAAAGGGTCGTCCGTATATAGTAATGCTAAACTAACGACCCTAAGAGTGAAAGCTACAGAGAGTAAAAGGTTTTTTAGTCGTTGGGTTCTAAATATATTGAGTTAACGACTCTAGATGACCTAAAACATGGAGTCGTCATCTTTTTCAAACTTGATTAACGATTTTTCATAAATGCAGACTGGAGTCGTCAATGTTTTCAAACTTGCTTGACGATTTTTAATAACTGAAGATTGGAGTCATTTATTTATGTTCCAATTCACTGACGACTCTCAAGGGTCATTAGTTTATTATACTCCCGACCTAACGACCCTCACTATGAGCAGTTCCGTATCGACCATGAATCGACCACTTGGAGCACCATTCAGACAATTTGAAGATTATAGGAAGTTTACCTGATTGTTTTGAGCTTTGGGTTCTTCATTTTGAGTATTGGTTCCTTCATTTTGAGCAAAAGGATCTTCATTTGCAACAATTATCAAACCTTCCTCTATTAATATCTTTTCATCAAACATCCAATCCATAGGATTAGTTGAGGCAATCTCACCATCAACACAATCATGTATGTTGTTTGAATCTTCACCTACATCATTTCTTCCACTAGAATCACTCATTTCAAATAGCCCTAAATTTTCCCCAAAACTCACTTTCTTTCTCTCTATCCAACACAAAAACACAATTTTTCTATTATCAAAATTTAATCCTTAAATCTGATTTTAATCTAACTAATTTAATTACCAATTAATTAACTTAACTTAATTACTAATTATCACTAATGATTAAGGGTAGTTTAGCCATTTAAAAAATGGGGATAAGGGATAACCCCCAATTACTATTTCATGACCTTTTTTGTCCTGTAGCTAGGGGCCCCCAATTCAGCGGTGTTACAGAGATACAGGGTGAATTATAAATCAAAAGTTTTATCTCTGGGGATAGTTTCTCTCTGTGTTTTTGGTCTTTTATGTGCCATGACTCTTCTATTCCTCTCATTCCAGAGTGCCCAACATATTGCAAAGAGAATCATTGGCCATATTTTGCGCCTTCTATTCTTGCCTCTTCTATATTTCCAAGCTTGTAATTGCATTATCAGAGACCCTCCTTGAACCCATCTAACATTGAATCCTCCAATGAAGTAATTCCAAATTGTTTGCGCATAAGTACAATGTAGTAGGAGATAATCCACTGTTTCTGGACACATATTGCAGATAGAGCAGTTAAGATTCTGAATTTGACTTCCTCTTTTACCAGACTATCTGTTGTAGCAATAGAATTTTGGGCTGCAGTCCAGATAAAGAACTGGACTTTTGGAGGAACTCCTTGAATCCAAATGCATGAGTGAGGTCTTGGAGAATGTGTTGTTGGGGTTACAGGAAGTTGTTCAATCAACCATTTGTAGCAGAGTTGTGCATTGAATCCTCCAGCTGTTGTGCACACTAACTCTTCTTCTTCTTCTTCATTCAGAGTTGGGGAGAGGCTAATGTTGCAAACAAAGACATCATTTCTGGAATCTCGTGTTGTGTTAAATTTCTTCTGAGTTTCAAATTCCAAGCATTGTTGGATATCGTATCTTTTACTGTTGCATTTTTTCTTGTTGCTACCTTGTAAATATTTGGAAATTGAATCTTCAGAGATTGTGTGACATACCAAGGATCCCACCAAAAACTAACTGCATCTCTTTTATTTATGTGCGTTGTTGTAATTTGTTCCACCACATGTTTTTGTTTTTGATTATTCTTCCACATTCCCCTTCCTTGTGATTTATTTGAATCCTTCACCAATACTGCATTCTCTTGAGTTTGCATCTTTTCTTGTATTATTTTTCTCCATAACTGATTCTTCTCTTTGGAGAATCTCCATGACCATTTTGCTAATAAAGTTTTGTTTTTGAGTTTTAAGTTTCTAATTCCTAAACCTCCAAGACTTTTGGTTTTACAATCTTTCTCCCAAGCTACCCAGTTAATTCTCTTCCTTTCTGTTGTTGAGCCCCACATAAATCTTCTCATAATTTGATTGACCTTTTGCTCTACCTTCACAGCCATTTGGAAAATTGACATATAATATATGGGCAGACTTGAGAAAGTTGATCCGATCAGCAAAAGTCTTCCTTCCTTTGTAAAAAAAAAATTCCTCCATGGTGCTAACTTCTTTTAAATTTTCTCAATCACTATATCCCATATCCCTGCATTCCTGCTTTGAGCTCCTACTGCCATTCCAAGATATTTTAGAGGAAGTTGCTCAATCTTGCAATTAAGAATTCTAGCAATAGCTTCAATTTTTTCATCTGCACCTATGCTTATGACTGAGCTCTTGTTAAAATTCACCTTCAAACCAGTTATGGCTTCAAAAATTTGCAAGATAATCACCAAATTTTCTTCTTCCTCTTCAGATCCATTGAGAAAAACTAATGTATCATCAGCATATTGTAAGTGAGAGAATTGTACTGAGTTAATGGAAAAGCCAGAAATCATGTTTAGCTGAACTGCATTCTTCATCAATTTTGTAAAAATTTCAGCTACTACTATGAATAAAAATGGGGAGATACGATCTCCCTGTCTAATTCCTTTCTGTCGCTTGAATCTTACAGTTGAACTTCCATTTACCAATATTCATTGTCAACATTTCTAGCATAGTCAATGTGCTTAGTTTACTCTTCAATCGACAAAGGCTCTCCTCTTTCTCTCGCGCAACACATCATCTTCACAAGGGTCTTCAAATGCTCCTTTTATTTTCAATTAAACAACAAACAATTAATAAAATGATTCGATAATGTAATCTTAAAACAGTAAGAATAACTCTAAAATACTTACAAAATTCTTAAGACTTGTTGTTGGGTCTTTCGGTGGCATCTTCCTCTTACGAGCCGGTTGTTCAACATTCTCTTCCCTAATCACAGTAGGACGAGCAAAACCCAAGTACCACGGCATGTAAGTCTCATGATCTTCATGACCTTCGGTCACCTCGTCCAAAAGACTCGTATCGATTTTATGGTCACTTCTTTCGTCCCAACGAGAAATCTCTGGCGCTGGAGCTTAATGGATGCCAATACTTTTTTGGGACGTGTTGTACTCCTCCCTTACCACTTTAAAGTGAGGTTTATCACCGGGATTGGGTTCTTATTGGACGTAACCCACTTGTCGCATTACCCGTTATGGATCGTACATTGAAAATCCTTGGGGGTAAAACAAGGGACCGTAGTAGAATGCAACATCATCTCTCCTTATGATTATACCTTCATTTCTATCATCTCGATACTGATCAAATATTACCTCATCCGCGGTCAATTTGTCCAAGGCTACTTGCATGTTGATAAGCTGTTGTGGCATATCCTTCTCTTGAGGACCAGTAAAACTTTATCGTTGTCCTCTTGGCAGGTGACTCGCAAGCTTAGTGTTCACTTTGACGTGGGTGATACATGTGTATCTTCCTCTCTCCGGGAACTAGTGATCCTCAAGAAGGATTGAGGATATAATTGTAATTTAAGGAAGGAATACTGATTTTTAGGCAGTATTCTTAGATAAGGAAATATTCCTAGACAAAGTAATATTCCTAGATAAGAAAATATACCTAGAAAAGGAATATTTCCTAGACAAGGAAATATATACTTAGAAAAGGAATTATTCATGGATAAGGAATATTCCTAGAAAAAGGCAATATTCCTAGAAAAGGAAATAAATTCCTATAAGGTTTGGGAAACCGTTAAACCTATAAATAGATATGTTTAGCTCATAGCTAAGACATCCTGTGTGTGGTTTGAGATACAAACACACCTAGATCCAGATAGTGTGGTTTGTGATACAAACTATACTAGAGAAGTTTGTGAGGCAATTAATTATTGCAAAAGCAAGCTTAACAAAACAGTTTTAAGGTTATTTACCTAGAGAGATTGTGAGTGTAACAAAGAGAGAATTGTAATAGTTTTCTTCTTCATAATCTAAGAGAAGATATTTTCTTCAAATTACTACTTGTGTTCTGTTTTCTAGTTTTCGTCTATTATTATTCTGAATTCCGCCTCTATAATAATAGTCACCAAGGTACAGAGATAAATACGTATCAAGTTGGTATCATAGCCAGGTTCGTTCTTTTAGGGAAGATTCTTGTGGTTAATGGTCTTCACTAGATCTCTCTACAAACGACTTGGTGAGTTAATCGAACATTGGAATACGTTAAAAGAACAAGGGAATCAAATATGGGAAAGTCAGTTGATGATCCTAAGCAAAGCGAACCACAAACTACGAAAGAGAAGGTGGTTGCGCTAGAAAAAGACACGGAGTCTTATACACCCAAGCCGAAGACGAAGAAAAAGATTACGTTTTCATTTGGTGTTTTTGAAGAAAAGAACGAGAGAGAAGAAGAACCACTCGAAGAAGATTGCATTGTGGGGCGAATAGTGACTAAGACAATACGAGGAGATATGGACGCTTTTCAAATTAGACGTCAAGGTCAAGTTTCCAGCAAATATAGATGGTTCAGTAGGGTGAAAGGAACCCTCGAGTTCCCTAACCTCCAAATCTAACTTTCACAGGAGTTCAAGTTCTTCAGTGGGGGCACATGATACATGTGTATCTTCCTCTCTCCGGGAACTAGTGATCCTCAAGAAGGATTGAGGATATAATTGTAATTTAAGGAAGGAATACTGATTTTTAAGCAGTATTCTTAGATAAGGAAATATTCCTAGACAAGGTAATATTCCTAGATAAAAATATACCTAGAAAAGGAATATTTCCTAGACAAGGAAATATATACTTAGAAAAGGAATTATTCATAGATAAGGAATATTCCTAGAAAAGGGTAATATTCCTAGAAAAGGAAATAAATTCCTATAAGGTTTGGGAAACCGTTAAACCTATAAATAGAGATGTTTAGCTCATAGCTAAGACATCTTGTGTGTGGTTTAAGATACAAACACACCTAGATCCAGATAGTGTGGTTTGTGATACAAACTATACTAGAGAAGTTTGTGAGGCAATTAATTATTACAAAAGCAAGCTTAACAAAACAGTTTTAAGGTTATTTACCTAGAGAGAATATGATCGTAACAAAGAGAGAATTGTAATAGTTTTCTTGTTCATAATCTAAGAGAAGATATTTTCTTCAAATTACTACTTGTGTTCTGTTTTCTAGTTTTCGTCTATTAGTATTCTGAATTACGCCTCTATAATAATAGTCACCAAGGTACATAGATCAATACGTATCATTGGGGGTTGCCTTTCACCATAGAACGGAAATGCTCGTACATACAAACCTATGCAAACACAAAGTTTAGTAAGAATCTTATCTTGTGAGCAATTTGCAAATATAAATGATTCAAACAATAGAATTACCCGGAAGAGACATAGATTTCCGTTAACTTGCTTAGTGAGTGCCATTGAAGCCTTTGTCAACTCTGCATTCAAGAAGGCAACCACCCCAGTACCCCAAGAATACATATCCATCTCATGAAAGGGATGCAATAGTTGAAGATACTTTGAAAAGACGAGGGTACCCAAATATACCTCAATCTAAAAAATTTCCACCTATAAGTCCTTTCTCCGAAAGTGATTGTCTATGGACTGAGTCGAGACAATACAACTAATCGGTTCACACTTTGTGTGATCGTCTATGGATACGAGATCGAGACAATACGACAACAAGATAACTTGTGTGATTGACTATGGATACAAGATCGAGACAATACAACAACGAAGTATGTTTACTTGATAATAGGTTCGGACTTAACCAAACACAATAGGATTTATATCAAGTAAATATGAATTAACGTTTGTGTATTTTACTTCTAATTATAATAAAAATAATTATAATTGCGAAAATAGAAAAGTAAAAGACACAGCAAGATTTTGTTAACGAGGAAACCGCAAATGCAGAAAAACCCTGACCTTGTCCGTAATTGAATACTCTCGTGATTAAGCCGCTATACAAAATCTAAACCAACTTCGTATAGTTGAGACCAAGCAACTAAACCTATAATTCACCTAGTTCCGTATGTATCCCTGCGCATCCAACTTGTAATAAGTCACGCACTTGGAAAAATTCCTTTGGTTCGTATTCCAAACAGTAAAGGAATAAATCTTTTCGGTAACAACTCTTTTCAAACAATGTGATATAAGTTTGACAAAAGGCTCTTCCGTTTATCCCAATAAACTCCTTTGTCGGTGTTGATGGTGGTTTTTAGACAAAGGGTAAAATCGTAAAACCCCGAATAACCTAATGTCATCGGCGACACATTTATTAGAACATTCAATGCATGTAGTCAGTAATTAATAGGGGGTATTTTTTAAAATTAGGGTTACAACGAACAAAACCCTAATTCCCCTCCGTGCCAATGGCAAATCATGCCAGACACACCTATCCCAAGTTAGCCGCGCCATGCCGAATGCACTCTTCCTTGGCCCTAGCTATGCTAGTCACAACAAACGCACCAAAGCATGCCAACCATGCTAGCCGCACCTCCGTGCCAATGGCAAATCATGCCAGCCACACCTAGCCCAAGCTAGCCGCGCCATGCCAAACGCACTCGCCTTGGCCCTAGCTATGCTAGTCACACCAAATGCGCCAAAGCATGCCAACCATGCTAGCCGCACCTCCGTGCCAATGGCAAATCATGCCAGCCACACCTAGCCCAAGCTAGCCGCTCCATGCCAAACGCACTCTGCCTTGGCCCTAACTATGCTAGTCACACCAAATGCGCCAAAGCATGCCAACCATGCTAGCCGCACCTCCGCGCCAATGGCAAATCATGCCAGCCACACCTAGCCCAAGCTAGCCGCACCATGCCAAACGCACTCCGCCTTGGCCCTAGCTACGCTGGTCACGCCACGACAAGCCAAACACCCTTACCTTGGCCCTAGCCGTGCCATGCCAAAGTAGCGCCCGCGCCTAAGCTTGCAAACCATGCAACCTAGGCCAAATTGGCCACGCATGCCATTGGCACATGCCAACACGCTCGCTGGTAGCTTTTCTTACCAAGTAGTGTCCCTAATGGCTGAGCATGCCATTGGCACATGCCAACACGCATCGCTGGTAGCTTTTCTTATCAGGTCGTGGCCCTAATGGCCGAGCATGCCATTGGCACATGCCAACACGCATCGCTGGTAGCTTTTCTTACCAGGCCGTGATCCAAATTGGCCACGCATGCCATTGGCACATGCCAACACGCTCGCTAGTAGCTTTTCTTACCAGGCCGTGGCCCTAATGGCCGAGCATGCCATTGGCACATGCCAACACGCATCGCTGGTAGATTTTCTTACCAAGTCGTGACCCAAATTGGCCACGCATGCCATTGGCACATGCCAACATGCATCGGTGGTAGCTTTTCTTACCAGGCCGTGACCCTAATGGCCACGCATGCCATTGGCACATGCCAACACGCATCGCTGGTAGCTTTCCTTACCAGGCCGTGACCCAAATTGGCCATGCATGTCATTGGCACATGCCAACACGCGTCGCTGGTAGCTTTTCTTACCAGGCCGTGACCCTAATGGCCACGCATGCCATTGGCACATGCCAACACGCATCGCTGGTAGCTTTTCTTACCAGGCCGTGACCCTAATGGCCACGCATGCCATTGGCACATGCCAAACATGCACGCTGGTAGCCTAACTTGCAAGCCGTGCAACCTAGGACAACTTGGCCGTACGCGCCATTGCCACATGCCAAACCCACGCCGGGTAGCCTAACTTGCAAACCAGTGCAACCTACCACCAAGGCATTCCGCACATGCCATTGGCACATGCCATACACGCCACTAGCAGCTCTGGCATTTCCACTTACACTCAACGTGCAACCTACCACCAAGGCATTCCACACATGCCATTGGCACATGCCACACACGCCACTAGCAGCCCTGGCATTGCCACTTGCACTCGAGGTGCAACCCGCAACAAAGGCATTCCGCACATGCCATTGGCACATGCCACACGCGCCCTAGCAGCGCCACTTTCACTCAAGGTGCAACCAACACTCGAGACATCAACACAAACCGGGGGATGCTTTCCAGGGTCTTGGTTTGGCGGTCACAGCATGCAGCTGTTTATAGGTGAAAATCGTTTCTGCTGATTTCGGTAATTTCGGTGAGTGAATGAGAAACTGATTCAAACCCTAAACAAATGTGCTGCACGTGAGCACTTTATAGGTTCGAGAGATCAATCTGCATAAGTTCGGCTAAACCAAGAAATGGCCGTTCCGCACTTGCTTCGGTCACAAAGTGGAGGAGAAGGGTTGATTTGGGGAGGGAAGCAAAGAAAGGTGTTGAGGAGAGTAGTATCTCGACTTGTATCAGAAAGTGAAAGCTTAGGAAGCTTGCAAGAGATGGAAGCTTTTGAGAGATCTTGCAAAGTTGCCTTTCTGAGAGTGTAAGTGTAGTATATTTCTCCTGACCGAGACTTGTTGTATGGTGGAAATAGGTAAGACCTATTTATACAAGTCGAGATTGAAACGTACCCTGGCCTCATGAAGGAAGAGAGTAAAGGGTGAAATAATGGGAGGAGGTGGTAACCGCATGGTTTAATGGGTGAAAACGTTTTTCACCATTATTTCCTCTTTTATTTGACCGCTTTATTCCTTTTCACGCTTTCTTAATGTGAGCGTAGTGTACGCCGCATGTCAGACCGCCAAACCAAAACCCTAAAGAAGCATCCCCAGTTTGTGTTGATGTCTCGAGTGTTGGTTGCATCTTGAGTGCAAGTGGCGCTCGCTAGTGGCGCGTGTGGCATGTGCCAATGGCATGTGCAGAATGCCTTGGTGGTAGGTTGCACGGTTTGCAAGTTTTGGCTACCAAAGCGTGTGCGTTTGGCATGTGACAATGGCATGTGCGGAATGCCTTGGTGGTAGGTTACACGGTTTGCAAGTTAGGCTACCAGCGTATGCGTTTGGCATGTGCCAATGGCATGTGCGGAATGCCTTGGTGGTAGGTTGCACAGTTTTGCAAGTTAGGCTACTAGCGTGTGCGTTTGGCATGTGCCAATGGCATGCGTGGCCATTAGGGTCGTGACCTTGATAGGGAAACCAGCTAGCGAGCATGTTGGCATGTGCCAATGGCATGCGTGGTCAAGTAGGGCCGTGATAAGGAAACTAGCTAGCAAGCATGTTGGCATGTGCCAATGGCATGCGAGGCCATTAGGGCCGTGACCTTGATAGGGAAGCTAGCTAGCGAGCATGTTGGCATGTGCCAATGGCATGCGGGGCCGTTAGGGCCGTGATAAGGAAACTAGCTAGCAAGCATGTTGGCATGTGCCAATGGCATGCGGGGCCATTAGGGCCGTGACCTTGATAGGGAAGCTAGCTAGCGAGCATGTTGGCATGTGCCAATGGCATGCGGGGCCGTTAGGGCCGTGATAGGGAAACTAGCTAGCAAGCATGTTGGCATGTGCCAATGGCATGCGGGGCCATTAGGGCCGTGACCTTGATAGGGAAGCTAGCTAGCGAGCATGTTGGCATGTGCCAATGGCATGCGGGGCCATTAGGGCCGTGACCTTGATAGGGAAGCTAGCTAGCGAGCATGTTGGCATGTGCCAATGGCATGCGGGGTCGTAGGGCCGTGACCTTGATAGGGAAGCTAGCTAGCGAGCATGTTGGCATGTGCCATTGGCACGTACGGCCATGTTGACCTAGTTGCATGTTTTGCAAGCCTAGGGCGCTATGTTTGGCGTGGGCCAAAGGCATAGCGGCTTGGAATTATGGCTTGCGACACGTGTTGGCATGTTCCAATGGCACGTGCGGCCATGTTGACCTAGTTGCAAGTCTTGCAGCCTAGGGCTCTATGTTTGGCGTCGGCCAAAGGCATAGCGGCTTGGAATTATGGCTTGCGACACGTGTTGGCATGTGCCAATGGCACGTGCGCCATGTTGACCTAGTTGCAAGTCTTGCAAGACTAGGGCGCTATGTTTGGCGTGGGCCAAAGGCATAGCGGCTTAGAAATATGGCTTGCGCACGTGTTGGCATGTGCCAATGGCACGTGCGGCCATGTTGACCTAGTTGCAAGTCTTGCGAACCTAGGGCGCTATGTTGGGCGTGGGCCGAAGGCATAGCGGCCTGAATTTGGCGTTGTTGCCATGGTGCGCAGAAGATGCGCTTGTTTTTGCATGGTTGCCATGGTGCGCAGAGTGCGGCTTGGTTTGGCATGGTTGCCATGGTGCGCAAGATGCGCTTGGTTTGGCATGGTTGCCATGGTGCGCAAGATGCGGCTTGGTTTGGCATGATTGCCATGGTGCGCAAAGATGCGGCTTGGTTTGGCATGGTTGCCATGGTGCGCAAAGATGCGGCTTGGTTTGGCATGGTTGCCATGGTGCGCAAAGATGCGGCTTGGTTTGGCATGGTTGCCATGGTGCGCAGATGCGGCTTGGTTTGGCATGGTTGCCATGGTGCGCGAGATGCGCTTGGTTTGGCATGGTTGCCATGGTGCGCAGAGATGCGGCTTAGTTTGGCATGGTTGCCATGGTGCGCAGATGCGGCTTGGTTTGGCATGGTTGCCATGGTACGCAGATGCGGCTTGGTTTGGCATGGTTGCCATGGTGCGCAGTATGCGGCTTGGTTTGGCATGGTTGCCATGGTGCGCAGTATGCGGCTCAGTTTTGGAATTAGGGTTCTGTGTTGAAAACCCTAATCTGGTATTTTGAAAAATACCCCTATTAATTATTTACACCTGAGTTAAATGCTCTTATTCAATGTGTTGCGGGTAACACTAGGTCATGGGGTTTTACGATTTTACCCCTTGTCTAAAAACCACCATCAACATTAAGTCCCCTGCTTAGCTTGGAACAGGGGCTTTGTTGCGAGGTAAGCATAAGATGGTGACAAACTATTAACAGCAAAACGTAAAAAGAATTGAGGAGGCTTGTCTCGACCTTTTATAAATAGGATTTGGAATCCTTGCCTCCGGTAGTTTTGCACAAATCGGGGAGGCTGGCACACCAGTGGGGCTTGCAGCTGGGGCGACATTTGGAAGCTCGGCGTGAGTTGGGGAACCGAGTGTGCTAGCTGGTGGGACCGGCGCAAGGTGTAGAAGCCGTGAGTGCTTGCAGGCGTGACTTGGGAAACTGAGCGTGCTAGCTGGTGGGACCGGCGTATGGTGTGGAAGCTGTGAGTGCTTGCAGGCGCGACTTGGGAAACTGAGCGTGCTAGCTGGTGGGACCGGCGCAAGGTATGGAAGCTGTGCGTGCTTGCAGGAGTGACTTGGGAGGTCATTGGGAAGTCGGTGCAATTGGTGGGGCCGGTGCAACTTGGGAGACATTGGGAAGTTGGGCGCCCTTGTGGGCCCGTTTCTTACACACACGATTTTGGTAAAGGGAAATCCTTCCCTATTTCAGAATCTTCACGCCTATATATATAAAGTCCCTTTCTCCCAGCTTGCATTTTTCATCTTTTCATACCAGCGGCAGAGTCACAAAAGAGGAACCGCTTCCAAGTATGTCTCACAAAGATTTTTGTTGTTTCCTTTTCGTAGGTGTAAACCCTAAGAGTAGGCGCTTGCAATGATATTGCGCATGTGATTTCTTGGCGTGCTTCTTGTAGAAAATATTGTATATATGCACCCAAGGGAAATACTGCATATATGATTTGAACCTGCAGGAAAGTGCTCCATAAATAATTTTGAACCCGAAGAAGGATACTGCAGACGCACTTGAGCCCGCATAAAATACTGCGTATATAATTTTGAACCCTGAACAAAATACTGCGTGTGAAGTTTCGAACCCGTAGAGAATACTGTATATGAATTCCGAAGAAGAATACTGTATATGTGCTTCATATGACTTCGAACCCGTAAGAAATATTGCATATTGATTAGCACGAAAGTGCGACGCATTTTCACCCATAAATACATTCGTTGGGACTCATTTTATCACTAATAAACTTATTTGTAGGTGTTTTTATGAAATAAGCTCTTATGGAGAAAGTTGTTCGAAAAGTGGTTTTTGTACCCCGAAGGACACATGTTATTCGGACTCTCAGTTCTCGATAAGGGGCACCCAATTACTAAGGGGCACCCACTTGCTATTTACACCCCAGGACACCCAAGTGTTAAAGGCACCCAGCAGCAGGTTAAGGGGACTTCATCTTCTTCATTTGAATTTTCAAATTTGGCGGGAAAAATGGCAACGGAATTAGGGTTTCAGTTTTGGTCGAGTTTTAATGAGACTAAATGGCTGAAATCAAATAGGTTTGTTCCTAAGGCCTAAACAGAGATGGTAATGGTCTTTGTTTTGACCAGAATTGGCTATATAATCGTCGGATGAATCGAGCTTACGAAAAAGGCGGGAAAATTTGTTCTTCACCTCCTGCAGATTTCGGGGTAAGGATTTGAAGGTGTTTCGGTCAGATTCAATCGCTGAAACTGACTGAGATTACTCTAATAGGAAAAACAGGCTTGGTATAATCGTCTAATTGGACCCAAATTGGCTGGAACGATTCATGTGAAGCGAAACAGAGAAGGGTGGAGTATCTCGGGTTTATCCCGGAAAAGTTTTGCTGGGATTTGTGTGGAGTTTAAGTCATACTAAAGCACAGAAACCGGTTGGATTAGGCCTGTGTTGCTGAAACAGGATTGGTAAGCCCCTTAGTTACGAAGAAAAAGGAATGAAACGTGCTATAATGAGAAAACAGATTGGAAGAGATACACGGGATTCTGTTGGGGTTGTTTTAGAAAGTTTGAGCATGTTTACAGCGTGGTAACTCACTCTTGAACGTTGACCGAGTATAATGGAGTGTGTCTGCAACAATTGAAAGCGTCAGAAGACAAGAAAAGAAAGAAAATATCTCAAGAATATTTTCTTTTACTGCCGATTAATGGAGGATTATCTGGAGTGATTGGGGAGGCCACAGAGTGGAGAAAATCGCTGCAGAGAAATCTGCAGCAGCAGCAGAAAATTATTGAAGAACACGAAGAACAGACCCTCCAAGACAGTCGTAAAAACACTGTCGTTTACGCGGAAAGATAAGACTGTCATTCTGCGACAGTTCACTATTATTCTTCGTAAGAGTGGGTTTGCAACGCTTATAAACGTTGCAAATTCCCGGTTTATTGTATTTTCTCTTCTTTTCTTCATTGTAAACACCATTTGGGCAATAAAAATGAATTTTGAGTGTGTCTACATCATGAGTAGCTAAGCCCCTACACTGGGTCGACGGAGGAAGCCGAATTTCGCACATGGGTGAATTTATTCTATTTTCTATTTGACTTTTGCACTAATTTATAATAGAATTATGATTTGATAAAATTAGTTGTGATTCAATTAGATAGGTTATGCTTTGAATTAAGATAATCTATGCTTAGGGGATACAATTAATGTTTTGAAGATCTACTTTGGCAAAACAAGAGTTGATGTGTTATTTATTCACTGAGCGATAATTGTTGAGAATGAATAATGAACCTCGTGTTGTGAATTCGGTGGAATCTAAGACCCAAAGACTCTCTTTTATTTATCTTTTTATTTAAACCTTTTAATTTAATCTTAACAACATCCGAGAGAACGAATCTTATATTACTACTACGAAAATTAAGAAAATCTTAAATCATTTTGGCGCCGTTGCTGCGACGCGGATTTGTTTTTAGATTAATTTTTTTAGGTTTATTTTTTTTTATTTTGTACAGTATTTTCTTTTTCCTTTTTATGCGTTTCTTTTTGTATTTATTTTCAGGGAATTTTTGAGGATGATGACTTCTTCTGAGGAGACGTCACCTACGATGACACTGGCGGAATATATGCGTAGGAAATCAAATTATCGTGAAACCTCATCCGAGATGACGCTTGTCAATATATGCGTAGGCAATGGTATGGAGTTTCGCTCCACATGAGGAAAGTGAAGAATCACATGAAACTATTTATGAGAAGTATTACAAACACACACCGCCTAGTTTGGAACAAAGATTGAGAGTTCTTGAATGTGAAAGATTATTTGCTGATGATGATGAATCTAGTAGTGACTCTCATTCCCAAATGGAACATATAGATGACCCCGTGGATGATTGTGTGGATGATTCGCCTAATTCCATAGATGAATCTACCTCACAAGATCATTCACCCGACTTAGAGGTTGTTTCTAGACCACTAGACTTCCAAAAGTTGCCTAATTTAGGGTTAGAATTGTGTGCTTCTAAAGTGCTTGTTGGATTACTTTGCATCTAAGTACCCGCAGGATTTGCCTATTTCTAAAACCATGCATGAGCCAGTTGAAATTTTCCCAGAATCCCCATACTTTGTTCTTTACGCACTTCCATGTGCAGTAAAAACTTGGTTTAGGGGTAAATTTTGTTTTCTGACGACTTCAGTGTCCGCGTTTTTTCATAAAATAATTGTGAAGCTGTCGTTTGTAAATATTGTATTTTGGGTCGATCCCCAAGTTTTCAGGTTATTAGTGTATGGGGATCCGTTTTTGTACAAATCCAAAGAGGTATAATTATTTATTTATGTTTGTTTACTTTTGTTTATTTTATTTTTAATTTCCCATCTTAAATTTTACGTTGGATGACTCAATTACATTGAGGACAATGTAATATTTAAGTGTGGGGGAGTGGTTATTAACTTTTTCTTTTAATTTTTTCAGGAATTTTCTTGCGTTTTATGACCAGCTCTTGAGCGGGTCTAAAAAGATAATAAAAATATAAATATTATGACCAGCTGTGTAGCGGGTCTCTAAAAAAAAAAAAAAAAAAAATGGTTTTTGGGTTATGACCAGCTGTGTAGCGGGTCTTTTGTTTTTCCTTATATAAAATGATCAGCTGTGTAGCGGGTCTAAAAAAAAAAAAAAAAAAAAAAAAAAAAAAATTGTGTGTCTTGTTTATGTGGCATTTGTCATGACCAGCTGTGTAGCGGGTCTAACTCTCTTTTATTTTATGACCAGCTGTGTAGCGGGTCAATTTTTTGTTTTGCTCGAGGACTAGCAAAATGTAAGTGTGGGGGAATTTGATTAGCACGAAAGTGCGACGCATTTTCACCCATAAATACATTCGTTGGGACTCATTTTATCACTAATAAACTTATTTGTAGGTGTTTTTATGAAATAAGCTCTTATGGAGAAAGTTGTTCGAAAAGTGGTTTTTGTACCCCGAAGGACACATGTTATTCGGACTCTCAGTTCTCGATAAGGGGCACCCAATTACTAAGGGGCACCCACTTGCTATTTACACCCCAGACACCCAAGTGTTAAAGGCACCCAGCAGAAAGGTTAAGGGGACTTCATCTTCTTCATTTGAATTTTCAAATTTGGCGGGAAAAATGGCAACGGAATTAGGGTTTCAGTTTTGGTCGAGTTTTAATGAGACTAAATGGCTGAAATCAAATAGGTTTGTTCCTAAGGCCTAAACAGAGATGGTAATGGTCTTTGTTTTGACCAGAATTGGCTATATAATCGTCAGGGATGAATCAGAGCTTACAGAAAAAGGCGGGAAAATTTGTTCTTCACCTGCAGATTTCGGGGTAAGGATTTGAAGGTGTTTCTCGGATTCAATCAATTTAACTGATTGAGATTACTCTAATAGGAAAAACAGGCTTGGTATAATCGTCTAATTGGACCCAAATTGGCTGGAACGATTCATGTGAAGCGAAACAGAGAAGGGTGGAGTATCTCGGGTTTATCCCGGAAAAGTTTTGCTGGGATTTGTGTGGAGTTTAAGTCAGACTAAAGCACAGAAACCGGTTGGATTAGGCCTGTGTTGCTGAAACAGGATTGGTAAGCCCCTTAGTTACGAAGAAAAAGGAATGAAACGTGCTATAATGAGAAAACAGATTGGAAGAGATACACGGGATTCTGTTGGGGTTGTTTTTGAAAGTTTGAGCATGTTTACAGCGTGGTAACTCACTCTTGAACGTTGACCGAGTATAATGGAGTGTGTCTGCAACAATTGAAAGCGTCAGAAGACAAGAAAAGAAAGAAAATATCTCAAGAATATTTTCTTTTACTGCCGATTAATGGAGGATTATCTGGAGTGATTGGGGAGGCCACAGAGTGGACAAAATCGCTGCAGAGAAATCTGCAGCAGCAGCAGAAAATTATTGAAGAACACGAAGAACAGACCCTCCAAGACAAAATCGTAAAACACCGTCGTTTACGCGGAAAGATAAGACCGTCATTCTCGCGACGTTCACTATTATTCTTCGTAAGAGTGGGTTTGCAACGCTTATAAACGTTGCAAATTCCCGGTTTATTGTATTTTCTCTTCTTTTCTTCATTGTAAACACCATTTGGGCAATAAAAATGAATTTTGAGTGTGTCTACATCATGAGTAGCTAAGCCCCTACACTGGGTCGACGGAGGAAGCCGAATTTCGCACATGGGTGAATTTATTCTATTTTCTATTTGACTTTTGCACTAATTTATAATAGAATTATGATTTGATAAAATTAGTTGTGATTCAATTAGATAGGTTATGCTTTGAATTAAGATAATCTATGCTTAGGGGATACAATTAATGTTTTGAAGATCTACTTTGGCAAAACAAGAGTTGATGTGTTATTTATTCACTGAGCGATAATTGTTGAGAATGAATAATGAACCTCGTGTTGTGAATTCGGTGGAATCTAAGACCCAGTGACTCTCTTTTATTTATCTTTTTATTTAAACCTTTTAATTTAATCTTAACAACATCCGAGAGAACGAATCTTATATTACTACTACGAAAATTAAGAAAAATCTTAAATCACATATATGAATTTCGGTCCTGAAAGAAATACTGCGCGTGCAGTTTTGAACCCGTAGAAAATGCTCCATATATAATTTGAACCCGAAGGATGATACTGCGTGTACATTTTTGAACCCGTAGAAAAATGCTCCATATATAATTTTGAACCCGAAGAATGATACTGCAGACGCACTTGAGCCCGTATAAAATACTGCGTATATGATTTTGAACCCTGAAGAAAATATTGCGTGTGCAGTTTTGAGCCAGTTAAAGAATACGCCCTCTTTTTTTTTTTTTGTTGTTGGGTGCGATTATGTGTCAGGGAGATAATTTCGTCTTTCTTCATATGCAGATATCTCGTTACTAAACTGTTATAAAGAAATCCGACAAGATGTTACCTGAACAAAATTTCGCCTCATCGAAGGATGTTCATAGTTCCAAACCAAACACGGATGATGAATTCTTCGCCCAAAAACTTGTCTCTGCTCGGAAAAATCACCCAGGTTTCGTGCCAATTTTGTTAACCGGTGGTGAAGATGAAAAGAAGACACGTTCGGTTCGCCCAGAGAACACCATACGGTTCTGTCTTCATAAAGGGGTATATTCCTCTGACTCGAGCGCAGATTATTGATGTTGTGGTGAGGCTCTGGCTGGTATCAACGGGCGAGGAGCAACAGTTCTTGGTTGGAGATGTAATCAGGAGAGACTACATTATCGCGGTAACAAGGTAGGTTGTATGATATAGCGAGCAAACTTTGCAGGAAGGAGTGGCGTTGAAGCGATCGTTGAAGCGAAGCCGCTGCTGGAGAACACTGATGCGTAGCTACTTCTGGAGAGAACGTTGATGCGAGCTACTCGTAGAGAATGTTGGAATGACGTCTTGCAACTTTTAGAGCCTTGACGGTTACCATTTTGAAGTCGGAGGCCGCGTCACGTTCACAAACTCGACATCCCTCAAGAGAACAGAGGTTAGAGTCCCCGTCATCTATCGATCGTGCTTTCTAGGAGAGGTTGGGGTTTGGGAACGGCTTCCCTGGCTGGAAGCGCCTGCTTTCCTGATGCAGTGCGGTTGAGGGGTGAAAATATGTCTTGACGCTACGCCTTGGAGAAACGTAGAATCTCACATAACTGTCTCATCATAGACTGTACGACTTTGTGGGCGAAGTTCCCATTGTGCGGGTCCTGACGGGAGAAGGGTCTCCGTGAACTCAGGAGAGTTGTTGACTTCCCTTGCTTTCGAGTTTTTTGAGAAGTCTATCCTGATCTTCATGTGTGACGAAATTGGATTGCTTATCCCCTTCTACTGGGCGTCCAAGAGCAACGCGAGCCTATTCATCTATAAACGCATGTCCTGCTGAAGTATCTTTTGTCTTTTCATCAAATCAATGTTCTAAAAGAAGGTCGGCTTCTTCCGGATCTTCCAAAGATCTTGCCCCGATGGTGGAGTAGCGTCTCCGGTGACGGTTGAAGCTGCCATGCTTGAAGAACCGTTGGGGTGGCGGAAGCGGCTCTGGTTCCGTGATCGTAAGTGTATCGTGCGGAGATGACACGGTTTTGATCACGAAGTCTGGAGTCATGGCGTTGTTTCAAGGGCGAGGATGGTCTTTGGAAGGGCGCAAGATGTTAGCGCTGGAAGGATGCAAACTGTTAGCACAAAGTGTGGTACTGCGGCTGGCATGCGCGTGCGGCATGTGTGCCTGGTAAGCGCGTCTGGCAAGCGCTTCTGGAAAGCGCTTCTGGCAAGCGCTGGCATGCGCGTCTGGCAAGCGCATCAGGTAAGCGCATCTGGGAAACGCGTCTGGTAGGCGCTGGATCGACTTGGAATGGGCGCTGGCTTGGATTTCGGTATGGTGTGGACCATTGGCTTGGCACGGTGCTGGCTTGGCGTGGCTTGGACTTGTTCATGCGGGCCCAGTTGCCTCTTCCCATACGTAGCTCAAACAAGAAATCCTTTCCTTATTCAAATTCAAAAGTGTTATGCTTATGAAATGGGTTGGCTCCCATTTTTACCTCGTATCTTTGTTATCACGTCATGGTGTTAGCGGTAGCGCGGTAGTGATAATGTGGGCAAGCATATCCCAAACTATGTACTCCAGCGTTTCTCTTTCAATTTGTTTTATTGTTTTCTTGTCTTTGGTGTAAACCGTAGCCATAGATATGCCTTTCATAAACTTGTGGAAATACTTCATCATAAATAATTCTTCAAATGTCACTGTAGTAACGTCTGCTAATAGTGACAGGTAATTATTATTGTGCAAAGTAGGTATGTACGGGTAGGTGAATTTTTTTTCTTTTTGAAAGGCAAACAAAGCGCCTGGTTTATGGTTTTTGTCTTCCTGGATTTCTTGGGTTGATAGCTAAATGTTAGCTTTTGAGGATATTGGATTATTTCTGGGATGAATGGTTTTGATAATATAACTCTGATTATGTTTTGGGAAAGGAATATTGATTTTATGAAAGTGTGTGCTAGCAATAGGCACAAGACGCAATAGTATGGCGGTTTTATTAAGAACCTAAAAACAGATCGTATATCTTGCCCAATCTAAATTTACTCACTTGCAAACACGCCTCTCTCCAAGTAAAAGGCGGCTTTGCTGGTAGCAAGGCGGCTTTGCTGGTAGCATCGCCAGTTAGTCCCCAATTGCTGGTAGCATCTTCAGCGAGTCCCCAGTTTTCTGGTGTAGTTTTAACAACTGATAGTCGGACTGAGTCGCAAGTCCCCAATCGCTGGTAGCATCTTCAACGAGTCCCCAGTTTTCAGGTGTAGTTTTACAACTGGTAACCGGGTCGTCTGGCAGTTGAGTCGGATTGAGTTGCCTTCCCCTACCATCTTGACATCTGGGTCGAAAAAACGAGATCGAACAGTCTGACATTATAGCCGATAGATCAATCCTCCCGCTGTGGTCGCCAATTATTTATAGGTGAAAATCGTTTCTGCTGATTTCGGTAATTTCGGTGAGTGAATGAGAAACTGATTCAAACCCTAAACAAATGTGCTGCACGTGAGCACTTTATAGGTTCGAGAGATCAATCTGTACAAGTCCGGCCTAAACCAAGAAATGGCCGTTCCAGACTTGCTTCGGTCACAAAGTGGAGGAGAAGGGTTGATTTGGGGAGGGAAGCAAAGAAAGGTGTTGAGGAGAGTAGTATCTCGACTTGTATCGAAAAGTGAAAGCTTAGGAAGCTTGCAAGAGATGGAAGCTTTTGAGAGAGCTTGCAAAGTTGCCTTTCGAGAGTGTAAGTGTAGTATATTTCTCCCGACCGAGACTTGTTGTCTCGGTGGAAATAGGTAAGACCTATTTATACAAGTCGAGATTGAAACGTACCTGCCTCATGAAGGAAGAGAGTAAAGGGTGAAATAATGGGAGGAGGTGGTAACTGCATGGTTTAATGGATGAAAACGTTTTTCACCATTATTTCCTCTTTTATTTGACCGCTTTATTCCTTTTCACGCTTTCTTAATGTGAGCGTAGTGTACGCCGCATGTCAGACCGCCAAACCAAAACCCTAAAGAAGCATCCCCCAGTTTGTGTTGATGTCTCGAGTGTTGGTTGCATCTTGAGTGCAAGTGGCGGTGCTAGTGGCGCGTGTGGCATGTGCCAATGGCATGTGCGGAATGCCTTGGTGGTAGGTTGCACGGTTTGCAAGTTTTGGCTACCAGCGTGTGCGTTTGGCATGTGCCAATGGCATGTGCGGAATGCCTTGGTGGTAGGTTACACGGTTTGCAAGTTAGGCTACCAGCGTGTGCGTTTGGCATGTGCCAATGGCATGTGCGGAATGCCTTGGTGGTAGGTTGCACGGTTTTGCAAGTTAGGCTACTAGCGTGTGCGTTTGGCATGTGCCAATGGCATGCGTGGCCATTAGGGCCGTGACCTTGATAGGGAAACCAAAGAGCGAGCATGTTGGCATGTGCCAATGGCATGCGTGGCCGTTAGGGCCGTGATAAGGAAACTAGCTAGCAAGCATGTTGGCATGTGCCAATGGCATGCGGGGCCATTAGGGCCGTGACCTTGATAGGGAAGCTAGCTAGCGAGCATGTTGTCATGTGCCAATGGCATGCGGGGCCGTTATGGCCGTGATAAGGAAACTAGCTAGCAAGCATGTTGGCATGTGCCACTTGCATGCGGGGGCCATTAGGGCCGTGACCTTGATAGGGAAGCTAGCTAGCGAGCATGTTGGCATGTGCCAATGGCATGCGGGGTCGTTAGGGCTGTGATAGGAAACTAGCTAGCAAGCATGTTGGCATGTGCCAATGGCATGCGGGCCATTAGGGCCGTGACCTTGATAGGGAAGCTAGCTAGCGAGCATGTTGGCATGTGCCAATGGCATGGGGGGCCATTAGGGCCGTGACGTTGATAGGGAAGCTAGCTAGCGAGCATGTTGGCATGTGCCAATGGCATGCGGGGCCGTTAGGGCCGTGACCTTGATAGGGAAGCTAGCTAGCGAGCATGTTGGCATGTGCCATTGGCACGTACGGCCATGTTGACCTAGTTGCATGTTTTGCAAGCCTAGGGCGCTATGTTTGGCGTGGGCCAAAGGCATAGCGGCTTGGAATTATGGCTTGCGACACATGTTGGCATGTGCCAATGGCACGTGCGGCCATGTTGACCTAGTTGCAAGTCTTGCAAGCCTAGGGCGCTTTGTTTGGCGTGGGCCAAAGGCATAGCGGCTTGGAATTATGGCTTGCGACACGTGTTGGCATGTGCCAATGGCACGTGCGGCCATGTTGACCTAGTTGCAAGTCTTGCAAGCCTAGGGCGCTATGTTTGGCGTGGGCCAAAGGCATAGCGGCTTAGAAATATGGCTTACGGCACGTGTTGGCATGTGCCAATGGCACGTGCGGCCATGTTGACCTAGTTGCAAGTCTTGCGAACCTAGGGCGCTATGTTGGGCGTGGGCCGAAGGCATAGCGGCTCGGAATTTGGCGTTGTTGCCATGGTGCGCGATGATGCGGCTTGTTTTGGCATGGTTGCCATGGTGCGCAGAGTGCGGCTTGGTTTGGCATGGTTGCCATGGTGCGCAAAGATGCGGCTTGGTTTGGCATGGTTGCCATGGTGCGCAGATGCGGCTTGGTTTGGCATGATTGCCATGGTGCGCAGATATGCGGCTTGGTTTGGCATGGTTGCCATGGTGCGCAAAGATGCGGCTTGGTTTGGCATGGTTGCCATGGTGCGCAAAGATGCGGCTTGGTTTGGCATGGTTGCCATGGTGCGCAGATATGCGCTTGGTTTGGCATGGTTGCCATGGTGCGCAGATGCGGCTTGGTTTGGCATGGTTGCCATGGTGGGCGATATGCGGCTCGCTTTTGGAATTAGGGTTACGTGTTGAAAACCCTAATCTGGTATTTTGAAAAAATACCCCTATTAATTATTTACACCTGAGTTAAATGCTCTTATTCAATGTGTTGCGGGTAACACTAGGTCATGGGGTTTTAGGATTTTACTCCTTGTCTAAAAACCACCATCAACAGCAGCGTACACTACGCTCACATTAAGAAAGCGTAAATAGGAATAAAGTGGTCAAATAAATGAGGAAGTAATGGTGAAAACATTTTCACCCATAAACACCATGCGGTTACCACCTCCTCCCATTATTTCACCCTTTACTCTCTTCCTTCATGAGGCCAGGGTACGTTTCAATCTCGACTTGTATAAATAGGTCTTACCTATTTCCACCAGACAACAAGTCTCGGTCAGGAGAAAAACACAACACTCTCAGAAAAGGCAACTTTGCAAGCTCTCCAAAAAAGCTTTCATCTCTTGCAAGCTTCCGAAGCTTTCACTTTCTGATACAAGTCGAGACACTACTCTCCCGTGCACTATTCTCGGTCTCAACACCTTTCTTTGCTTCCTCCCCAAATCAACCCTTCTCCTCCACTTTGTGACCGAAGCAAGTCTGGAACGACCATTTCTTGGTTTAGGCCGGACTTGTACAGATTGATATCTCGAATCTAGAAAGTGCTCACGTGCAGCACATTTGTTTAGGGTTTAAACAAGTTTCTCACTCACCTACCGAATTGACCAAAATCGGCGGAAACGATTTTTACCCATAAACAGTCGGGTTCTTAGATCTATCTTTTCAACAACTACCAAAGTAATTGTTAAGACTATGCAATCAATACTTCGAATCACAAAGAATTGTATTGATGCCGATCTACTCAACTAATCAATAAAATCTATCACAAAGATAAATCGATTATAGTTGGATTCCCAGCCGATCAAGTTTTGTGCACACCAAAGATTATGAACTCAAATAAGAAATCTTCTTTGTCTTCAAATCTTCTTAGATCTTCAATAAGCACCTGCACACAATCAACTTGAATCTCTTGTGATCAATCACACACAGAACGAAGTCTGTTAATAATGGATTATATCAGAAGAGAAGATTCAAGCATAAACAAACTAGGTGCATTCAAAGTTCAACAACCGTTAGTCAATCAAATCAATCGAAAACTAATAATAAACTTCAATTATCTAGTTTCCCACCAACGGTACTCGTAGAGCTTCCCAATCCCAAAGAAGTCTTTAAAACGAGCGGTCGCAAGAGATTTCGCCTAATTAGGGTACTTTCCTCTCCGAATAGACGGCTCCACCAGTAACAACACACAAGGTAGTTTTGCTAGCTCTGAGGATTAGTTTGCTCGAAATGCAAACTTCAATATTTATAGACCAAGGAAGTTTGGACACCAAGGAATTTCCAAAACCGAAAATATTCTTAAGATATGCAATATATTTCCAAATTCGGTTTCCATAATTCCTGGAAATGCTTTGTCCAAATATTGACCGAAATCTCAGTAGAAAATCTCCAATTAGTAAATGCACATTACCAATTTTTATTTTTTAAAGATATGCATTTTAATTGCTGGAAATTAAAAGCATATAAAACTAAAAACCTTAATTAAAAGATTCTCAATATATTTCGATCCGGGATTCTCCTTTAGCTATTAAGGAATATCCTTGAACAATAAAAAATAAGAGTTACTGCACATTGTCAAAGTATGTCGACATCTTTACTTTGTAAATCCTTTTTCATACTTACAATCTTGGAACCGATTTTCCACACTTTCAAACAAGTTTATAATTGGTTCATCTGACTTCCAAGAACTATGTGATTGATTATCCTATCAAATCACCAATCATGGGTTTCTACCTCCATGTGGGTACTAGGATCGGTCACACTAGCTTTCCAAAATTTGGTTGACTAGATACTAGGATCAGCTACCACATATTTATGGTATTTAACTTGCAATATGTTGCACAAGTCATATGATCGGTTACCAATAACTAAGACTTGTTGTACCTCTTACAAGGATCGATTCCACACACTTTTGATCGGTTGCACCTATTACTAGGATCGATTCCCCAATGTCTATAGTTGGTCATACCAATTACAACATATCGATCATACCATCTCAGGTGATTACTTAAGATCGGTTTCACTAATAAAAGTCATACCAATACAAAAGTCAGGCCTTGTGAATAGTTTTACCAAGATACATAAACAAGTTATGAGCGGTTATACTAAACACACATATTGGTAATCCAAAGATTCGCAATGAATAACAATACCAATAAGCCTAGCGATTTCCCTTTCGATTCACAAACAAGTTTATGAATTGTACTTCCTTTAAAAGAATGTAAAAACATTGTTTCCTAGGACGAAATCTTCACCCATACCCATACACAAAATCACAATAGCATTCATACGATTATGTCGATGTCTTATATACGAAGTTAAAAAGATAGACGTTATACTTCGTATTGTAATTCCTTAATACTATGTCTAACTAGAGTATAATCATTCACAGCTTCGCAGTTATGTTTTCAATATGCACGACTTGAAAGATACGTTAGGAATGAAACAGTTCAAGTCAAATATTACTAACCTCAAGAGGAAGGATGATGTCGTTGTTGTAGCTCCTTAATTCTTCACATTCTTCAAGTCTTCACGTAATACTTGTAAGTCTCATATCCTAGTAACTTTCTAGCTAACCTATTCTAAGTTGACTCTAGTAAATAATAAAGGGACTCTTTAAATGAGTTTTGGTTCACTAAAATATGACAACCAAACTTGACATACCAACGCTTGGTGGGTTCAACCGAGCTATGCTCTAACAATCTCCCCCTTTGTCAATTTAAGTGACAAAACTCTTACATCATATGGATAAACAAATTACAAGAATTCATTATACATACGCTTGATTCCCAAATTCAGCAGCACAATAACCTGTATACATTCAATCCACAAATGCCGATGTTGACATTATAATAACAAAGCTAATACTTCTAAAGGTAAGATAGGTAGATTTTCAATCCGCACGTCTTTGTTATTCCCTTTGTAGTCCATATAATATAACTACAAGTATCAATATGCTATGTTACTCCCCCTTAGTATATGCTTTACTCTTTCGTTAGATATAACGTTTAAGCACCATTGTCCTTTCCTTAGTGATACCAAATCACTTGTTTACTCTATATATTTCTCCCCCTTTTTGTCACAAAATGACAAAGGTACGAGCAAATACAAGACAAACCGAAAGGATCTTACAAATCTCAAAATACTTGCAACCTATAAGAGTTAAGCACGAGGGTTCCACACACCATTTTAGATAACCAATATCAAAACTGAAACTACAAAGTAATTTTGTTATGATATGTTACCAAGGAAACAATTTTCCGAAGCAATTTTCTCTAATAGTTTAGCAAATTAAAAATCGACTAAGCACTTTAGCTCTTTTGCTAAACCAATTGTACAAATACAATCGCATGTTCGATAAGACCAAAATAAAGATCAGAAATAACTCTATTTTTCTCATCAGGTTCCAATTATTCAAATAATAACTTAGATCTTGAAAAGACTAGGGTACCCAAATATACCTCAATCTAAAACTTTTCCGCCTATAAGTCCTTTCTCCGAAAGTGATTGTCTATGGACTGAGTCGAGACGATACAACAAATCGGTTCACTCTTCGTGTGATTGTCTATGGATACGAGATCGAGACAATACAACGACGAAGTGTGTTTACTTGATAAAAAGGTTCGGACTTAACCAAACACAATAGGATTACTTATCAAGTAAATAGGAATTAACGTTTGTGTATTTACTACTAATTATAATAAAAACAATTACAATTGCGGAAATAGAAAAGTAAAAGACATGGCAAGATTTTGTTAACGAGGAAACCGCAAATGCAGAAAAACCCCGGGACCTAGTCCAGATTGAACACACACTGTATTAAGCCGTTACAGACTCTAGCCTACTATAAATCTGCATCACACAAAAAAGTCTACGGTAATAGATAAATCTGTCTCCCACAGAAATACCTACGAGTTTTGTTCTGCTTTTTGATAAATCAAGGTGAACCTAACCAATTGATAACCCGGACTTATATTCCCGAAGAACAGCCTAGTATTATCAATAACCTCACAATAATCTTAATCGACTAGCAAAAGAAGATATTGCGGAATCACCAACGATGAGACGAAGATGTTTGTGACTTATTTTATATCTTGCCTATCGTAGAAATCAATCTCAAGCCAATATTTACGATTGTACTTAGTACGATAGAAACAACAAGATCGAGATCACATAACTACGAGAAAGTAGTATCGGTCGGCTTCACAATCCCAATGAAGTCTTCAAGTCGTTAACCTATTGGGGTCTCGATAGAAACCTAAGGTTAAAGGAGAATCGACTCTAGCTTATACAACTAGTATCACACAGGAGTTGTGGGGATTAGGTTTCCCAGTTGCTAGAGTTCCCCCTTATATAGTCTTTCAAATCAGGGTTTGCAATCTAAGTTACCTTGGTAACAAAGCATTCAATATTCACCGTTAGATGAAAACTGATTAGATTCAAGCTAATATCTTTCAACCGTTAGATCGAAACTTAGCTTGTTACACACAAATGGAATGCACGTTTTTAGGTTTGTGTAACCGTAAAACATGTACATTTAGTTGGTTCAACAAAGTAGTTAACCAAATGGTTAGCCATATGAGCACTTTCATATCAACCATATTCTTTTTACCATAACTAGTTCAAATGACTCAAATGAACTAGTTAGAGAGTTGTTCAATTGCTTAGATCTTTATAATAGACACAATTGAAACAAAAACGATTTGATTCACTCGAATCGATTCATGAACTTTATAGCCACGGTTTGCAATTATGCATTCCTTAGTTTATATAAGTTTAAATAATCGTTTTTAGAAAATAACCAACTTAAGTACGCGGACTTAAGTACCCGGAATAAGTTTTTTTTTTAGTTTACAAACTCCAGCAGAATTTCTCGGGATGAGAACTTCCGACAGTACGCGGACTTGGTACGCGGACTTAGTTCCAGTTTTCCTTAGCAGCAAAGTACGCATACTTTCGTTCAAGGAATAAGGACTTACACACATATGTGTTACCACACAATGTTTATATCCTTCCATGGTTATATAATCTAAACTCTCATTTAAATCATTGAAACATTCTTAGAGGACGTTATATAGTTGTTATTCACAAGCCATTTTCCATCAAAGCCATTTTCAAGTGATTGAAACTTAACATGACTTTCGTCACTAGTAAAGATGAACTTGGCCAAAGCGAAAGCTTACCAACACATATTTCGAGAAATAGATAAGCGAGATAGACTCGGCTCGAAATAGCAAATGTGTATAATCATAGTCTATATAGCAAAACGACTTTTGTCTCAAGATAGGAGATAGAGTAGATAGACTTTTAAGTGATAGATAAGTTCAAGTCTCCACATACCTTTTAGTCGATGAAGTTACACAAGTTCCTTGAGTAGTTCTTCTTCTTTGTATGATGATCTCCATGGAGACTTGAGCACAACTACACATTCCATCCTAGTCCGAGACTTAGCTAATAGTAGACTAGAAATCAAGACTTATAGTTTTGATTACTAACATTGACAAACATGCTTGAGATAGCAACGCATGTAAGTTCGACCGAGCAGTGCTCTAACACAAAGGAAAGATATTATACCTCATTCATATTAAGATTTTAAGAAACTCACTTCCGACGTTACGCATGCACAATCTGAGCTGCCGATTAAGCAGTCACTTCTTGATTTGGTTCTAATGCAATTCCAGCATCTTGCTTTGGCTTCAACACAATTACAATCTCACATTCACGCACATGAGCAACGACTTTACATTTCTAGATTGAGCAAAACTCAAATGAATTACTATCACAGTAACTAATCCCCCACAAAACATGTAATAGAAAGAAACGGTCTTACTTTTCCTGAACAAGAATGAGGCCAAGGTTTTAGAATTCTCCTGAATTGACATATAGGATGGAAGCATTGCCTTGAATTTTATCTTTCCACCACTAGCTGTGAATCAATATATAAATTTTTAGATAAAATCTTCTCAGATTGAAGACTACAACAAAATAGTCACTACAGACCCAGAAATCTAAAATCCTAACAAATATAGAAAAAGCAAAATGTATCAAATGGATTAAAAATCAAAGAACATCTCAAGAATCCCATACCATAGAAACCCCTCAAAGGAACATCTCAAACAATATTAGTACTTCTATGTTAAGTGTTTAAAAGGGAACTTAAACTAAATTTGAAAATCGATTTTACCTTGGTAAGACCTCCCACATTACTTAAATCACAACGAACAACTTGAATAGATCGACCTGCATTAACAAACATGAATAAATCAGAATCTCTGACAAATTCCAGATTCAAAAACTAATCCCTTCACTTAAAACCTTAGAGTCTTCCCAACAATCTTCCCCAGATCGATTTTTTTTATGAAAATCCTAAAATCTTACAAGAAAATTAAATCTAATCAAAGCCAAATTAAACAAGAGAAAACGAAGAAGAAGAATCACACGTGAAGGGGGTTGTTTAATGCGAAACAAACTGTTTTTGTTGTCGTAGGGTTTGTTGGAGAGCTTGGGTTTTGTGGGGAAGATAAAAAAGATAGAGGGGTTTATTTTTTCTGAAATTTTCAGTTCCTTGTTTAGGAGAAGAGAAAGAGAGAGGCGCATAAAAAGGTTAGGTTTATAAGTTAGACGAAAAGAAATGGCAGCCAAAAACTTGGGCTATAGAAACTAGATGCTCCAATAATCGTTCAACCCTCCGCTAGTGACCAATAGGTCATTACTGAACTAGATGAAAGGCTCAGGGAAAATTAGTCGGTGGTCAACCATTTTTCAGATTTATAAAAATGTGGCATTAGGATTGGCTAGCCATTTCTGGGTATACAATAGAATATTAGTAGTTGGCGTATAAATACTAAAATTATTTGTCGGATTTATTTCGTGATATAATGATTTCTCAGTAAATCACACACCTACTAAATTATCACATTTGAAATGACGGTTTTTTTACATTAAATGATGGGCCCAACTATTTTAATGTTATATGACGGAATTTGTCTGTAAAATCCGATTCACATAATTAGTCTGTCATTTAAAAGCGTGATTAATAGCCCTCTCTGGACTAGTGTGCTTTCCTACAAGAACATGGTGCAAGGACTTCCACAACATATCAACCATAAGGATGGAGTATGTGAAGGTTTGGGAAACAACATCGCCAACCATTCCCAAAAGGTGTAGCATGGAGAGCAAAAGAACTTCTTGGTTTGGTACACACCGATGTGTGTGGACCAATGAAGACACCAACTCATGGAGGTAATAGGTACTTCATTTTATTCATTGATGACTTTACTCGTATGACTTGGGTTTACTTCATGAGACAAAAGTCCTAAGTTTTTAGCATCTTCAAGAAGTTCAAGAGCCTTGTTGAAAAGCAAAGTGGTCACTACATCAAAGTTTTAAGAAGTGATAGAGGCAAAGAGTAAAACAAAAAAGAGTTCGATAAATTTTGTGAAGATGAAGGCTTGGAAAGGCAACTAACCGTGGGTTATACTCCTAAACAAAATGGTGTTTCCGAGAGAAATAACCAAACCGTGATGGAGATGGCGAAGTCCATGCTTCATGAGAAGGGCATGCCTAAAGTGTTTTGGGCCGAAGCCGTTAACACCGCCGTCTACTTGATGAATAGGTTTCCAACAAAAGCCGTATGGGATAAAACTCCTTTTGAAGCATGGAGTGGGAGAAAGCCATCAGTAAGACATCTCAAAGTTTTTGGTAGTGTGTGTTATTCTCAAATTCCTAAAGTGAAGAGAACAAAGCTTGATGAATCAAGTGAGAAATGTGTATTTCTCGGTTATAGCCTCCAATCAAAAGGTTATAGGTTGTTTAGCTTGAAGAACAATACAATGATTACAAGTCGTGATGTCTTGTTTGATGAAGGAACTTCATGGAATTGGGAAGAAGGTAAAATTGAGAAGAGAACCACTATTCTTGATGAAGAGCAAGAAAATTCAGCAACAAATGAAGTTGAAGAAGTTGAAGAAAATGAGGAAGAACTACCTCGAACACCTCCAAATACAAGACAAGGAGCATCTCCAAGTATGTCTCCAAGTACTAGTGCATCAACATCACCACCATCGGCACAAAAGAAGATGCATAGGTTGAGTGAAGTGTATGAAAGATGCAACTATTGTATGGTTGAACCGAAAATTTTGAAGAAGCATCAAAAGAACCTTATGGATAAAAGCCATGGAAGAAGAAGTTCTCGTCAATGACGAGAACGATACATGGGAGGATGTAGCAAGGCCAAGTGATAAAGAAGTTATTGGTGTGAAGTGGATCTACAAGGTGAAGTAAAATGCGGATGGATCGCTTCAAAGGCACAAGGCAAGGTTGGTGGAAAAGGGATATTCACAACAATACGGCATCAACTACAATGAGACTTTTGCACCGGTTGCTCGTCTTGACACCATAAGAGACGTGATTGCTATGGCTTCCCAAAAAGGTTGGTTACTTTATCATCTTGATGTCAAATCGGCAGTTTTGAATGGAGAACTCCATGAAGAAGTATATGTAGAACAACCACAAGGTTTTGTGGTGGAAGGAGAAGAAGATAAGGTATACAAGTTGAAGAAAGCTTTGTATGGTCTCAAGCAAGCACCAAGAGCTTGGTATAGCGAGATAGATGGATACTTCAAAAGGCAAAACTTCAACAAAAGAAAGAGTGAGCCTACACTATATGTGAAGACAAAAGGTACGTCTATTCTCATCGTTTCCTTGTATGTTGATTATCTTATCTTTACGGGTAATGATGCTCATATGATTGAGCAATTTAAGAGAGAAATGATGATAAAATATGAGATGAGTGACATGGGTTTGCTCAAGTACTTCCTTGGTATAGAAGTTCATCAAAGTGAAGATGGAGTGTTCATTTCTCAAAGCAAGTATGCCGAAAAGGTGTTGAAGAAATTTGGTATGCTTGGTTGTAACCCCACATCTACACCACTTGTAGTGAATGAGAAACTCAAGAAATATGATGGAGGAAGAAAAGTTGATGGGACTTACTATAGAGGTCTTATTGGAAACTTGTTGTATCTTACACACACAAGACCCGACATCATGTTTGCTTCAAGTATGCTTTCTAGGTTCATGAGTTCACCTAGTCATCTACATCTTGGCGCGGCAAAGAGGTTGTTAAGGTACATTCAAGGAACAATGCATTTTTGATTCATGTATTCTAGAAATTTGGATGTCAAATTAGTTGGCTATTGTGATAGCGACTTGGGAGGATGTATTGATGACATGAAGAGTACATCGGGTTATGCTTTTCTCTTGGTTCAGGTATATTTACATAGGCATCAAAGAAGCAAGAAACCGTAGCTCTATCCACGGCGGAAGCGGATTACACTTCGGCATCAATATCTACATCTCATGTTGTATGGATAAGAAGAATTATGGAAGATATTCAAGAGAAGCAAGAAGAAAGCAACGTAATATTTTGTGACAACAAATCCGCAATTGATATGTCCAAAAATTCGGTTGAGCATTGTAGAGCAAGGCATATCAAACTCAAGTACCATTTCATTCGAGAAGCGGTTGAAGATGGTGAGATAGAACTCAAGTATTGCAACACGGAAGATCAATTGGCGGACATATTCACCAAGGCACTTCCCAAAGGCAAGTTTCAAAATTTTCGTGAGCTATTAGGAGTAGTAAAACATCACATTAAGGAGGAGATTGTTAGTTAATGTAATGTTTTAAGTGTATTATAAGTGTAAGATTAATAAGTAGTAAGTGGACATGAGTGTTCCACATGCTTGTATATTAGGTTTATGTATGCCTAGTATATAAAGAGAAAGAGATGAAGAAAGAGAATGTAACCAAATGAAATAGAATTGAGTAGAAGAGGTAGAGAGTAGCCAAGAGCCCTCACCTCCATTCAATCAAATTACTTTAAATTTCTTTATCAATTCAATTATAAATTTTTGAGTTGGAAGCCCACACACTTCTAACATGGTATCAGAGTTAGGCCCGTATGAGAGTGGTTTGAGAAGTAGACCCAAAGGGCTGCCCGTCCACCCGGACAGAGGTCCACGTTGTAGTGGCTTAATCTCCTCCGCCCTACACGTGGAGGGGGAGCATGTTGGAGAAACTATGAGATAGTCCCACATAGCTAACTCCTTAGCCTAGATCTTAATATATAAAGTGTGGAGTCACTCCACTCATTGCCAATTGGTTTTGAGTTGGAAGCCCACATACTTCAAATTTCTTTATCAATTCAATTATAAATCAACCTAAATATCTAACAGAAACAAACACTCGGTAGTCGTGATATCGAGTGCCCAACTGGCATCTTTGTTGTCATAGTTGAATGACGTGGTTATTTTCGCCCTCAACGTAGACATCGTTATCGTTCTTATTGTCATCCTCCCCATCACCCTCCTCCTCGTCGCTGTCTTCTTCTTCTTTATCAAGAATACACTGGAATTGAAATAACAAACAAATGTAAGTCCTAAATTTATATTTTGTTATTAATCCAATGACATTACACAGAATCATCAGTTCTGAACACTTGCCTCCTCAATTACAAGCGACTCCAGATTAGGCATTGCCTTGAGCAAACCAATTAGTCCTTCATCAGCAGTTAGTCTGTCAGATATGATCAACTTTTTGATATGATGAAATGTCGGCAGATTGTTTGAAACTTCGAAATCAGAGTAGATAACCCTGTTTATCACAAAACGATAACAACGAGTCAGTCACAAGGAGTCGTATTAAACCATATCAGTAGAAAGAAACGCAGAAACTATGTACTCAGAAAGCAAGAATACCTTTAGGGTTAGACAAGAAACACTTAGATGTTTTACATGTGCAAGGGCACGAAGTAAACGACTTATTTCTCAGACGTCATATTCTTCAAAGCTGATTTCAACAGTTGCTTCCACTAGTCCCAGAAAGCTAGCCAAGACAAATTCTTTCGCAACAGGACTAGTGTATAAGAAACTGACAAGCCTTGGTGCATCAATTTTAAAAACACAGTCTCGCAAACCATTTCCAATTATCAATTTTCAAGACTTTCAGTGTAGGAATTGAAATACAAAAAGATTTCATGCTAACATAGCACTGATCCAGAATCAATTCTTCAAGGACATGGGAATTTGAAAAAAGTTCCTCATTCCAGCTTTCATAGGTAAACTTAAAAAAATGAAGTTTCAGGCACTTGAGTCTCGAGAAAGAGATATACTTAGGAAAGCGGATATTAGGATGATTCCATAGCTCCAATGATGTCAGTGATTTACAAGTAAAAAGAGATGGGGGAATTCACAAGGGGTGGTCTTCACTTAAGCTTAGACTGAGATCTTTAACGTTACCCCTTATTACAGTAGAGACCCAAGAATGAACCCGAGATTCATCCAAGTAGTGATCACAGAGGAGCTCAAACTTGTCTACATTTGACAAATTATGACGATGCAATGTTCCATCCACAAACTCCATAAATTTATCGATATAATAAGAAGAGGGGATGACATTGTAAGCTAGACTCTTGAAATGAGAAGAAAAAGAAAGAGAGAAAGCAAGGGGCGTTATTTGGGCTTTTATTTGTTCCTGTCTAAGTCTCATTTGGGCTAAAGCCAAGAAACCCACTCATTTCTCTACGGCTGTTTGTGTAGGGTGGTAATAAACATACATCACTTTTGCGGCACCGGATCACCTGTCCGGCTGTCCCGCTTTTTTTTTTAATTTGTCCGTCCGTTCCGATTTAGATGACTGTCTTGAAGAAGACGGAAATTTTGATGTGTTGCTACACCTTCTTCCGTCAACTAGATGAATATAAGGGTCACCAACACAACCTCTCGCGCAATGAATAAAGGATCCCGCGAAAGTTTGTGTCACGTGGATGTTACGTCTTTTGGAGATGAAGGGTTATCTCCAACAGACGCTTTCAAAAGACGTCTACTAATGGGAAGATACATGTTTGTAGAAAATTCTAGGAATCGAATTAGGTTTTGAAATTCAAGATCACAAATATATATATATATATATATATATATTACGAGACGTTCCCCGGATTCCTCTTTCATAGCGACAAACATTTATAAACATATTCATAATGTGTTTCAATGGTTTATCTAAGCGATATCGACTTTGAGTAAAGGATAACAATGACGTCTCTCTTTCTTACCTTATACTCTCCTATAGGAAATATGGCAATCAACAAACTTATTTTTTTTGTTGAGCCACGTGGATGAACAAACTGCGTTTCCACTATGAAAAACTAGAGCAAAATGGACAGATTTGGTATTTAAGTGTCTCACAACTATTTCTTTTTAATATAAAATATTTTTTAAGATAAAGTTAAAATATAAAATATTATATTTGGTGAGATGAAATTGGATAGAGAAAATGGGTCGTTTGTCCAAAAAAATTTAAAACACGGTTCAAATGGACGAGTAAAAAAAAAGTACGGGTGAAATAGCCAAAAAAAAATAGCAAGGATGAAACTGGATTCATCCTGGCTTATACTTAAAAAATAGCAAGGATGAAACCGGATGCATCCTCGTAAAATAAAAATAAGAAAAAAATATTTGAAAATGGACAGGATGAAACCTGTTACATCCTCGCCTATTTTTAAATTTTTGTCCATTTAAACAAAGATCTTTTAATTTTTGGCTATTTAAACAGTATCAAAACCTAAGTGTCTTTTTCACCCAGAAATTGTTGATTTTGGTCTTTTTGACCAATTTTGTGAATTGGATAAAGTGAGATAAAACAGGATAAAGTGAGATAAAATAGGATAAAAAAGTAGTAAAGTAAGCTTTGGGAATCAGGAATTGTACTTGGCGTGAGTGGAATGGCCGCGGGCATGGTTTTTAAAAGCGTACGCTTCACGCTTCGGAGCATACGCTTCGCTTCAAATTTTAGCATTTCGCTCTGAAGCGGTCATGTGAAGCGCATCTTTCTTGAAGCGTACGCTTCAGAGTTCAGCATTTCGCTCCGAAGCGGTCATGTAAAGCGCATCTATAATGAAAATTTAAAAAATTTGCCTAATTGTTGAAGGTTTTAAAAGAAAAATATGAATGTTTTAAGGGGGAATCAAACACCCCACCTCCCACTCGTCTGGAGTAGGTTGAACTGGTGTACACACACTTTGTTTTTGATAAAAAATAGACTTATATAAAATTTATATATATATATTATCTTCCTAATAAATTTTTAATTACTAGTTACGACTAATTTATTTATAAGAAAACATCCGCTTCAAACATCAACCATGAAGCGACGCTTCACGCTTCGACATACGCATCGCTTCCTAAAAATGAAAAACGCTTCACGCTCCGCTTCACGGTTTCAATACCTTGGCCGCGAGCGTTTAAGGAAGACTCGTGGGTGTGTGATGATGGTCCACGCGTTTTTGGCACACACGCCAGCGATTGTGCCACGATCGCCCGACCTTCCTTCAAGTTTGTTCTTCCATCTCACCCAACATACCAACAAAATTGTTGGTTTCTTCATCCGCTTTTCATGTTTGTTGAGTCCATAGAGGGATCAAAATCAACAAATCCTTGTTTTGTTGAGTCCATAGGAACTACTCTTAATCCAGTAGTGGAGCTGATATTTATAGAATTACACGTGAGTCCATCTTTTCCTTTGTTGTCACACGCTTTCCCGTGCCTCTCATGCGTAAAATCTTGCTGTGAGTACGTCTTCATCATGTTGTTGGTGCGAGTGTGGTCGTTTCTGCCTGTCCACCTTCTCGTTCATCCACTTAATGACTTCCACTATACTTTGTGCATCTTTCTGTCAATAGTGCTATGTTGACCGTGAAAATCTCCCGGAAATTTTGGGAGACACAGCCCTAGGGCCATCAGAAGAAAAACATGAGTCCTGTAGGGCTGTGGTTCCCGAGATTTTCCTGGGATATTCTCACGGTGAACTCAGACTCATTGTTTTTCTATTACATTGAATGTCGGGATATGTGTGCGCCTTATCCGGACAACTATTCCTCTTTACTTGTCACTTCAGTGTAAGACTTAATAATAGTCCATTCAAATTCAACTCGTGACGAGGTAAACTAACTTTGGATTTGATCCTATGCAAGGCGCACGTAGTGTACTCCGCTCGTGTATAGTGCTTATTTGGTTCCTACAATCAATGAACAAAAGAAGCATTAAACAAGCTCCTAGTGTATTCTCAATTAATATTTCACAAAATTGGTCAAAAAGACCAAAATCAACAATTCCTGGGTGAAAAAGACACTTAGGTTTTGATACTGTTTAAATAGCCAAAAATTAAAAAGATATCATTAAATGGACAAAAATTTAAAAAACAGGCGGGGATGTAAACCGCTTCATCCGTCCATTTTCAAATATTTTTTTCTTATTTTTATTTTACACAGATGCATCCAGCCATCCTTGCTATTTTTTAAGTATAAGCCGGATGAATCCGCCATCCTTGCTATTTTTTTTTTTTTTTTATTTCACCCGTACTTTTTTTTACTCGTCCATTTGAACCGTGTTTTAAATTTTTTTGGACAAATGACCCATTTTCTCTTAATATTTTTGGTTTCCACTAATGTCTCACCGACTCTCTGACACATTATTTCATTAACACGATAGGTTTATACGGGTACTGCATTAAATTAGTCCGGGTTATATCATTGTGTGTCCTTTAATTCAATTATTATACCATCGTTTATATGATAAGGTGCAACGTTAATTGTGTGATCTAATAATACTCATAATTGTTTTGTTTAACCAGTGTAGGCATGAGTTTGATGATCCGTTTAGGTATTATCACTTGAGGACATAAATAATGGTCGTACATTTTGTCGAATTTTGACATTTCTTTCTCTCCGAGCTTTTGTGGTATATGTGATTATAAATCAAATTCAGCTTTCACTAATCAAAAAGAATGAGAGTTGCAGTAATCTGGACCCATCTTCTTATATCTAACGCTTGTGAACACGGAAATCCGGTGGTGGTATCCACGCATTCACAACCAATCTCAATATGAATTGAATACACGCATTAAAGTGTGAATAAAGTATGATATGCATAGGTAGATGATGATTCATTGATTCCAAACCCCACGGGTTTTTCATGATCTCCTCATCATCCAAAAACGGTAGAACTAAGATGTCAACACATAAATAATACTGTACGAATGCTAAATGTAAAGGAGACGAAGGTTTACATGGTTCAGCACTAAGGCCTACGTCCACGGATCTGGGGATATTCACTATAAAGTAAACGGTTACAAAAGTAATCACAAGATCTTTGATGTTCATCAACCTCATAGGTTGGTACTCATACTTACTTCTCCCTATTCTCTCTCCTATCTCTCGGTTCTACTCGCTCCCCTCTCTTTGTGGAAGGGATGCACATATATATAGCCAAATCGAGTGGGTCCACTGACAAAGAGTTGTTAAGATCTTATCTTCTTGTGTTCTGTGCAGGGTCCGCGGACATCCCTGTCACTCCGCGGCTTCTGCAATACCCAAGTCCATTACGCGGACCAATCCTCGTTTTCTTCGTTGGTCGTCTGACACGTGCCCTCTGAGCAGCATTAAATGCGAGTGGTTGGGGCGGTCCAACCGCGCCAAGCGGTGTCGGGCCTCCCTTGTCACGTGCCGTGTCGCTTGGACTATCCCACTCACTGATTGCGTCTCATCTTGTGATGGGGTAAAGTGACTCTTTGGTGTTGTGCGGGATTATCTACCTTGGATGCTCCCTCATCTTCGCCCGTTGGTCTTGACAGATGGCACGTCGTCTAGACACCATGGGTGCCCCTACGTGCCATCCCTCTTTATGACGTGGCCTCCACGTGGGTTCTGCTAGTACACGTGGCGATGGAGATAAATAAGTGTACTTACAATTTGCCCCTCTTCTTGTGACTGGGCGCTAGATTTAGTGGGAAGAAGAATCGTGTGGTACATTTTTATCTCCCTCCTCATAACTTCTCCTAAAAAGGTGCTACCTGCATTTATTGTGCACGTTTCCCCTATCCGGCCATAACTGCCCATTGGGTAGTGGACGGTTTTTCTTGATCTTATAAAAAGGGAAGAATGAGAGAATGTGAATTAAATTCACATTCTCTCGTTTATTCTCTGCTCCATTGTCTTCTTCACCTTCTTAACTTCCTCCGACACCATTATTGCCGCCGCCGTTCTTTGCTGTCGCCGCCGCTATCGTCGTTGCCGCGCCTTCGTCGCCACCTTCGTTGTCACTTTCGCTGCTTTACTCTTTGAGGTTCAGGTATGATTTTTTACTCCGTTTACTCGCCATGCCTAACCCTGTTGAGTTTTTGATTTTCTGTGATGCGTCGATGATGAATTTAACCTTATGTATGTCCTGGGATTTGAGAGTTGACGCTGCTGAGCCGTATGTTTCATCGGCCATGCTTTGATTTTATTTTTCTTCTTTTAAGTTTGAATAATGGTATGAGAGTTTAAGTAATCGTGGATGAAATCTAGGGTTCTCTTCACGTTTGTCATTGTTTTGAGATTTTCTTATTTTTCGATCTTTCTTGCCTCTGATTTGCACTTTTATTTGTGTTTGTGCCCTCAGGTATGTCCGATCATCCGCGGGTTCCTTACCAAACTCCTCCGTCAAGTCCTCACAGATCTCCTCGGAGTGATTCCAATATCAGGGGTGGAGCTTCGCCTTCACTTACCCAGGATAACCCTCGGGATGGACGAACATCCTCGTCCCTTGGTCAGAGGCCTTCGCTTAAAAGGGGTGATCCGCCGCAGGGGTCTAGATATGCCGTGAATCGCCCTAGAGGTGGGTCTCCTAAGAAGCAGCGGAATCCGCGCACTGATCCTTTAGATGTGCAGCCTCTCCGCATCAAACCTCCACCGCGGACTAATCCCCCTGTGCCTAGTTCAAGTAAGTCAACTAAGACTCAGCCTTCGAAAAGAAAGGCTGCGGAGATAGAATCTTCGGGAGATGTTGTTCCTCCTAAGAAGAAGGCAGTGAGTTCTGCGGAAGATGCTTTCGAGGATGACTCTGCTGTTACTTTTCGTCCTTTATCTTTGGGTAATAAGAAATTTACTTTCAGACACATTGATCTTGAGGCCTTCAAGTTGAAGCACGGTCTTCAGCATTTCCAAGTAAGTTTTTATGCCCCCGATAAAGATATAACTTATGAGATGGTTACCAACTACCAGTATGATGCCTTTCACTTGCTGACGACCGTGGGTGCCTTCGAGGCTGGTTTGATGTTGCCTTTGTATAAAGCCGGTGATGATTCCTACTACCGGGTCTTGTCTAGCCGCGATACTGCCAAGAAAAGTCATAATCGTGGGTGCAACAAATTGACAGAAACTATCTTCGCCATCTCCGAGAATGCTATCTTCGTAGCAAGGGGCAAACGATGATGACCTGCTATGCCCCTAAATTAGAAAAGGAGAAAGGGTGGTATACTCCTGAGAATTTCAACAAATCCTTTGGAGATTATGTTAACAGGAATACTCGTAAGCCGTGGTCTGTGAGTCTGCGGAATATTGCTCCTGTTAATGGGGAAGTTCGACTTTTGAGCGAGGTAAGTGATTCCAAGATGGCGAGGGTTCCTGGTGCTAAAGGTCTTCCTATTCCCGCTGATGAGAGAATTAAGTGTGATCACGACTATGAGTGGTCTGCCACTGTTCTTGAAGTCGTTGGTCCGTGGGCCTATGGTTGGGTCCCTGGACCCCATGGTTGGCAACCTACTGTTGATAGTCCTTATCGCGAAGCTTCTCCCGCTCGTTATGCCCATTACTGCCCTTGGCAGATGAGTTTTGTAGGTATGGATTTTGCTTATAATCGCGATGTTGATGACGCGGAAGACGAAGATATCTCTGATGCTCACCTTCTTCCGCAGAATACTAATGTTGCTAAGGTGTGTTGTTCGTTTTCTACGTATATATGCCCCTTCGTTTTCTTAAATAATGTTGATTATGCCAAGGAAAGGAGATGCTAATGGCTTCTTTTATGATTATGTGTTGTAGGTGCGTAGAAATAAGAAGATCAATCCCAAGCAATCGTCGAATTCTCCCACCGAGGGTTCTACACACTTCGAGGATGTGAACAGTCCGGTGGATGGTGATGAGGATGTTTCCGATGGGGAAGAGCGAATTGAGACTTCTCCGCCTGTTCAAGAAGTAGATAGTATTGTCGGTGGGAGCGTTGGTGGAGGTGATGGTGATCAGGCCACTGGTGGTGGTGGTGGTGATCCGGCCACTGGTGGTGGTGGTGATGATCAGGCCACTGCTGGTGGTGGTGGTGATCAGGCCACTGGTGGTGGTGGTGATGATCAGGCCACTGGTGGTGGTGGTGATGATCAGGCCACTGGTGGTGGTGGTGATGATCAGGCTGAGGGGGCTACTAAGTCAAGTGGAGTTGTTGTGGACAAGGGTAAGGGGATTGCTCTTGGTAGTGGTGACAAGGATGGGGATGCGTATTGCGAGTTTTCCTTTGGTAAGGTTTTATCCGGGGAACAATCATTTGACATGGCCACGGTTATGGGGCTTGTTTCGGACTTCAATCTGCTTCCAGCGGGCGATGATTGGAGTGTTCTTAAGGATAGTCATGGAGGTGACCCCACACGCGGATCTGATGTCGGGTTTTGGCGTGCATCCCGAGAGTTGTGTTGGCACCTCCTCCACTGCTGGTGGGGTTTTGGCGCTAAGTAATACTGGTGCTTCGCTTGGTGGGAATCCCTCAGACTCTACCTCAGATGATTTCTCGCGGTCCTTGGTCGCAGATGGCGATGATGCTGTTTTGGCGTGGCTGCAAAAGAAAAACTTGCTTGTGGTGCCTCATCCTGCCCCTGTGATTGAAGGGGAAAAGAGTTCGGATTATTTTACTCGCAGGCATATGGAGCTGACCCCTGAGGAGGTGGTAGATCGAGGGTGGGGCAAGAATCTTGTGGCCGGCGGGATTGATCTCGTGGTGGATCCTCCCCCTACGGTTGCCGGCATGATGGCCATTGCCGATGGGTACCGATAGCTTATCCCCAGCAGCGGTTATTGGAGGTTTGTCCTGCTCTTTCTACCCCTGATTTGGCTTAAATGTGTTGTGAACTAATTTTCCTTTTTGATTGATAGATGATGAGAAGTGAGTATTGTAACCACCATCTTTACCGGCTCTTCAAGGCTAAGTCTCTCAAGCTAGAAGGGAAGCTCTGATATTGTGAAGAAACGCTTACGAGCGTTGAAGCTGCGGTCTCCGCTAAAGATGAGGAAATAGCAGAGCTGAAGGATCTGCTTAAGCGTAAGGAGCAGCAGGACGCGGAAGAGGCGAAGCTGCGTTCTGAGCTGGCTTCGGTTAAGGCCAAGTTAGCGGTTGCTGAGAAGAATTCTTCGTCTATTTCAGGTCTGTGTCTCTTCTTCTTTGATAGTTACATGTTCCTCATATGTTCTGAGTTATTTTATTCTTCCCTCCTTCCGCTGTATTGTCTTCAGTGGGTGGAGTCCCTGAGTTGTTGTGGCTTCGGAATGAGAGAACTCGTCAAAAAGGTCGTATTGCTGAGTTAGTTGAAAAACTTAAGAGTGAATCAGTGAAATGGAATGCCCGCGCGGATGTTCATAACGCTATGGCCGAAGAATGGCGTAAGAAAAAGCTTTGCTTGGTAGATCTGCAAAATCAAAACAACCATGACCGTCATTTATTCAACGGGGCTCTTTTATGGACGCGGGATAATCTTGAGAAAGCCCGCGGTCAAATTTCCTCTTTGGAAATTAGGCTTAATGTTATGGAAGACGAGCTGCGGCAGGCGCGGTCTTCTCATCCCTCGGATGTGCGGGCTTATATGCAACATCTTGCTAAGGAAAGGGACGACGCTAGGGCAGAATCTGGCGCTCTCAGTAGTGCCTTGTCCGCGTCTCGAGCTGATGTGGCCCGTCAGGTTGAGTGTGAGAAAAACTTAGAGGTGACTATGTATCGTCTTAACAAGGGGTTGGAATCGAAGAATGATGAGGTTAATCGATATCGTCATTCGGACTCGATGCTTCGAGATGACCTAAGCGCGAGTCAGTATGCTCATAATCTTCCTGCAGGGTAGATTATGATAGGTTATCAAATGAATATGATTATGCCGCAGAAGCAAGGGATTCCGCGGTTGAACATTGTGAAGGTATACGTTTTTGTCATCGAGTGTGCTTTGTATTGTATTTGTTATAACTCACTGTCTTCCTCCATTGTCCGCAGAGCTCCAAGGACAAACTTAAAGTCATGGATGGAAAGTTTGCCAAGCTCGGGCTAAGGTAGTTCAATTGAGGGCCAAGTTAATTATCATCGTGGCCTAGCCTTGTCTCAGGAAGAAACGTTGAAGCAGGCCAATCAAAGGGCAGACCAGCTTTCCACTTCCTTAAATCAGGCTGAGATGAAGAGCGTAGCCATAGGCTTCATGGCTCGTAAGCAGCTGGCCGAAGAGATTAATAGGACTCTCGGTGAGATTGAACTGGATCTCAAGAAGAGCCATGGGCTAACCAAGAATTATACTCGGCGTCCCGTACCCGCGCTCCCGTCAGTTCTTCCGGACCTTCCTCTGCGGTGGTAGTGTTCCTTCATCGTCGAAGGATAAACTCAACGGATAATGCTCCTTCTCAAGAGATCGTAGCTCGTATGCTAGGGATTGATCTCGATTGCTTATCCTTTTTGGCGTTTTTGCTATTTTGCTTGCTAGGCTTGTAATCAACTGCCGTGTACTAGATCAAACTTTGGTGTTTAAATATGAATTTGAATTTTGTTGAATTTGCCTCTATCAGCTTCACAAATTAAGTTAAACATAATGAGTAATTCCGTAGTGTTTATAATCCACGGATATCAATCTTTGAATTTGAGAAAGTGTATTGTCTGTGCAATTCCGTAGGTTAATATCCCCGGAATTGTCTTGTGACCTTGCACCCCGTCCAGCTAATTCCTTGGCCAGAGGATTTCTGAACGGTGGGGGTCTGGCCGATGTTCAAGGATATATTCCATTGAGTTCGCGGCTTGTAATATTGCTCGGGTATCTCATTCTGTGGGAAGTCTCCCCCTGGTCATACACTTATAGACGCTTACGGAGGAGTTCCGAGAGATCGCATGTGTATGCTCCGATATATTGTATGTGTGTGCTTTGCGTGGGATATTGCCCGGTATATTGCAGTGGGTATGATCCACGCTTTGTGCGGGACATCCCTCTTGTTAAAGTATAATGCTAGTTCTTAATGATAGTAACTGCACAATGATTTACGTGGTTCAGCCCTAAGGCCTACGTCCACGGGGTAACGATAGTATCGATGTTTTATTAAGATGTGGTATGGTTTACAATGTACATTGTGTAAGTAGTATATACATGTGTCTCATATGGTATAGGTTGTGATTTTGAATAAATTGAAATGTGTGTGGGTAATGAATAGAATATGACACTTGAAAATGAAAGCTTGTATTGATTAAAAAGTTAAGGCGCGTTACTCCTTTGTCAGAGATAGAGACATGTAGACTTGTAAGTCCGTTTTCTTCTTCTGAAATGCATACGCAGGTGGTAGGTTATGGGTAGTATGGCTTGAGATATTTGGCATTCCACGGATGCATGAGGATTTCCCCTTTCAAATTACGCAGATAGTAAGAGCCATTTCCTGCGATGTCGTGTATTACGTAGGGTCCTCCCCAAGTTGGTGCTAATTTTCCCCACTTCTTTTCTCGCTGGTATTGGGGAATGGTCCTTAACACATACTGCCCTTCTACAAAATTCCTAAGTTTCACTTTTTGTTATATTCTCTCGGCTAGCCTGCGTTGGTAGTTTTCCATTCTTTGCAGTGCCGCTTCTCTCCTTTCTTCGAGGTCGTCAAGCTTTTCCAACATCATGTCCGTGGTGAGGTTCTTTTCCCACGCTTCTGTCTTTGTTGTTGGAAGTAGAATTTCCGTAGGGATTACTGCTTCTGCTCCGTACGTGAGTAAAAACGGGGACTCTCCGGTAGATGATCTTCGAGTCGTCCTATATGCCCACAGAACGTTATGTAACTGCTCACACCACCGCCCCTTGTACTCGTCTAGTTGTTTTTTAAGGATAAGTGCCAAAGTTTTGTTTGTGGCTTCTGCTTGTCCGTTGCTTTGTGGGTATATGGGGGTGGATTTGTTTTTTCGAATTTTGAGGGTGTCGAACAGCAAGTCGATATTCTTTCCTTGTAGTCATTTCCGTTGTCGGAAACTATCTCTCATGGGGATGCCAAACCCGCATATGATATTTTGAAAAATAAAGGTAAAGACGTCCCGAATCCCGAATTCTTGCCGCTGCCTTTGCTTCTACCCACTTGCTTTGAAATAATCTGTTGCCACTATTAAGAATCTTCTTTTCCCGGTCCCTGATACGAGTGGGCCTACTATGTCAATACCCCATTTCCCAAAGGGCCACGGACTGTCCACAGAGTTCAACTTTGTGGCTGGGGCGTGGATTCGTTTGCCAAATCTTTGACATTCTTCGCACCTTTGCGCCATTCTAGCCGCGTCTCGGATCATGGTTGGCCAGTAGTAGCCATGCGTCTTCGCCTTATCTTCAAGGGACCTCATTCCACTGTGATTCCCCGCATCTCCTCTATGGATGTCTTTCAAGATGATATGTCCCTCTGATCGGGACAGGCAGCGACGAAGTGGCCTGAGGAATGATTTTCTGTATAAGGTTTCGTCTCTTAGCTCGTACATCCCTGCTCTAGATTGTACTTTCCTAGCCTGTTTGGTATCCTGGGGGAGTTTCCCCTCTTTTAGGAAAGAGTGGATTTCGATTCTCCAATCTGCTACCTGACTGTAATCGTCGTCCTCATCAGCTTGTCGTGTGATGTCATCGTTCTGGAAGTCGTCGAATATGTGCTCTCCGACATCATCATCAGAGATGTCTTCCTCCTTAGACTTGCGTTGGTTAGCCGTGCATGTTTCTTGGGGCTTGATGGATGGTTCGTACACTCTTGTTATCTTGATTGCTTTGATATCCTCATTTTTAAGCATGGCTGATATATATGCCAGGGCATCTGCGTGTCTGAGCTCCTTCCTACGCAGATGTCGGAATTTGATTTTTGGTATTTGGGAAACCAACGTTTACACCGAGCCATGTATGCCATCGTCTCGTCATACACATTGTATTCGTAGCCTATCTGCCGTATGATTAGTTGTGAGTCACTTGTCAACCGTACTTCTTGTATCCCTAATTCAATTATCAAGCGGAGGGCATGGACCACTCCTTCGTACTCTACGATGTTATTTGTATGGCCTTCAAATTCCAATCTGAATGCATGCACGATCCTATCCCCCGTGGGTGTGGTGATGACGATGCCTATCCCCGCGCCCTCTCTATTTTTGGAGCCGTCGACAAAGACCTCCTATTGTCGTGGGTTTATTGGTTCAAGAATGTTACTTGGCTCTCTTGTTTTTCTATTTCTGGGGCACCCGCGGCCCTCCATCCTTGTATGCGCACCTCTTCTTCGTTGTCCAAAGGTAGATCTTCTAGAAAGTCCGCTAACACTTGCGATTTCTGAGAGTGTTGAAGCTCATAGTGGATATTGAATTGGTCGAGGTACGTGCTCTATTTCGCTATGCGTCCTACCTTTCCTGCCCCTTTGAGGATGGCTTCTAAGGGTGCTCGGCATGGGATACGTATGTCATGCGTTAAGAAGTACGTCCTCAGCTTTAAGGTAGACCATACGATGGCTAAGATGAGTTGTTCGATTCTTGTGTAGTTTCTTTCTCATGGAATTCATAGTCTTGCGACATAATAGATCGGCTGCTCCTCCTTTGTGTGGGTCCCGACAAGTACCGCGCTTACTTGCATCGTCTCGTTGCTGCAATGTATAGTGCCAAGACTTCGTCGAAGTCCAGTTTCGAAGGATAGGGATCTCTCGCTAGGTACCGTTTGACGCCTAGGAAAGCTTCTTCGCATTATGCCGTCCACTCAAATTTTGTCCCCTTTTTTAGTATGTTGAAGAAGAGTTTGCATCTATCCGAGGATCTTGAGATGAACCTTCCCAGGGCTGCTAGGGATCCATTGAGCTTTTGTACCTCTTTTAGGTTCTTTGGAGATGGCATGTCTACTATGGCTTGGATTTTGGCGGGATCTACTTCAATGCCCCTTTTTGTCACCAGGTACCCAAGGAATTTCCCTGATGTCACTCCGAAAGTGCATTTTGCCGGGTTTATCTTCATATTGTGTTCTCTCATAGCTTCGAAGATGTCCCTCAGGTCCTGGTGATGGTTCCTCCTCAATCTGCTCTTTACGAGCATATCGTCAACATAGACCTCTAAGGTCCTGCCAATCCATGGTTTGAAAATAGCATCGACCATCCTTTGGTACGTTGCTCCCGCATTCCGGAGTCCGAAAGGCATCCTTACATAGCAATAGAGACCGTGGGGTGTGTAAAATGCGGATGTCGCTGATCTTCTTCGCTAAAAATAGTTGGTTGTACCCGGAGTATCCGTCCATGAATGATAACTCTTCGTATCCTTCTACTGCATCGACTAGCTGATCAATGCTGGGCAACGGATAACTATCCTTGGGGCATGCTTTGTTCAAGTTGGTGAAGTCGATGCAGATTCTGATTCCTCCATTCTTCTTTGGTACTATTACCATGTTAGAGATCCAAGTAGGATATTTGACTTCTTTTATAAAACCGGCCTCCAACAGCTTTCGCAGCTCCGTTTCTACTGCTTTGTGATGCTCTGTAGCCACCTTTCGTATCTTTTGCCTTACTGGGGGGGGTACCAGGTTTAATGCGCAACTCATGTTGTACTGTCTTCGGGTCTATTCCGGGCATATCAGATAGTTTCCATGCAAAGATATCACTACAAGAAAATTAGTGTATTGCAACATGTCATTTGTGTGGCAAGACCCAGTGTTTAGTGTGTCAAAAGCCTTTTGCCACATAAAAACCTTTTGCCACACACTGTGGCAAGAAACCGTGTGACAAAAAGTTATTGCCACACCTTAAGTGTACTTTATGCAGAAGAATAGCTGAGTTTTTAGCCACATCAAATGGCGAGGCAATAGCATGAGGCAAAAAATGTATTTTTCTAAAAAAAATAATTAATATTATTTTTATTTTATTCAAAAATATGGCTATTTTGTTTTATTTTATTTTTATAAATAAAAACATTATTTCCAGTTTTTATTTTCAATTTTTCCTTTTTGATGTTTTATTTCATTCTATACAGAAGATGCTTCAAAAAAAAAAAAAAAAAAAAAAAATATATACCAAAGATTGACGAGTACGAAATTCTCATTTGATGAATTAGCTTTATTTTATATAGAAAAATTTTGATACATATATAAATTTAATTCACACAAATGCATACAGACATGAATGATGAAGAACATCATACGACAACAATAAAAAGAAAACAAAACTTGATGTCGATCTTCTTCTCTACACTCCTGCAAACCCGATCTTCTTCCCTGCAAGCCCGACCATCTTCTGTACTTCCGCAAAATCAATGTTCAAGGAAGGAAGATAAGTATTTTCAGAATTCAGAATCGTTCTTGTATTTATGGAAGATATGGGAATTACCTAGCAATGGAAATTTCCCCAACTTGATTAGCAGTATTCACTAACGCCCTGAAAATTAACAAATTTTTATTAACAATATAGATCAAGAAAAAAAAAACGAAAATGAAAGGAAAAAAAAAGGTTTACAATCTAAACAAACAAAGAAATCTTTTATGTAAAATAAAAAACCCCTAAACAGAAATTAGATCTTAACAACACAACTCCTTAAATTCGTAAAATTGTTGCACAGTTGATTTTTTCACTAACAGTCAGCAAACCTTAAGAAAGTTGAAAAATCACAAGATTTTCCCTTTGTTTTTAATTTTATCAAATCAAGCAAACCTTCTTCAACCGGAACTGCTCAATATCACGATTAAATTACCCAAGTTCCGTAGCAATAACAAGATCCAAACTTATAATATGTTCTTGCAATGAGTACTATAGATTATCAATAAGATACTAATGTTATTTTAGATCTGAAAGTTCCCAGTAAGGAAGAGGGAGAGACGGTAAAGAAGAGGGAGAGAGAACACGAAAGGTTAAAGAGATAGTGTGAGAAACGGTATATCTATAGGGTTGGACTTTGACTCTTCACAAAATGTAAAAAAGGAAAACACTAATATTCGTTTTTTTTTTTTTTTTTTGGTATTTTTATAAAAATGAAAAATAAGTTAATAGGTTTTTGCCGCACCTAGAACGTGAACTGCTGTAACAAACCATCTTTTTGCCGCACCCATATCCTTGTTGCGGCAAAATCCAACTGTTTTTGCCTCATCGGTGGTTTCCATGCGGCTAGAAATCCTTTCTTGCCACACCATGATCTAACTGCGGCAATATAGACATTTTGCTACATACACTCAATTAGCTGGTGTGGCTAGAGACCGTTTTTCTTGTAGTGTATCCACGTATTCCGTTAGTAGTTTCACCAATGAGGCTTCGCGTTCTTCTTCCATTAGAGTTCCTATCTTGACCTTTTTTGGATTCTGCTCCGTTCCTATATTAACATCCTTTACCGCCTCCAAGGACGTAAATGTGGGTTTCGGTTCCCCCAGATGAGGGACTTTCTTTAATTGCTATTTGGTAGACGCAGGTTCTTTGTTTGCGAAGGCGCCCTGGTTAGCAGTTGATGTCGATGCTTCCGTGTTCCCTATGGAGTTCCCCTTAGACAAGCTTTTTCCTGAGATCCCTTCCAAGTATTCGTCGATGGCTTTGTATTTAGATATAGCCTTGTTCCGAGCCCTGCGGGTTCTCCTTTTCTCATCTTCTTCATTGTTGAGTTGTATTTGCATAGCGTGACATTCCTTTACGGAAGCTTGATCACCCTTGATCTCCATTACTCCTAGGGGAGTAGGAAACCTAAGGTATTGATGGTAGGTGGCTGCGACTCCCTTAAGCTTGTGGACCCATCTTCGTCCAACAATGGCATTGTAGGGCGAAGGCGTGTTCACCACACTAAAGCGAATGTCGACTTTCATGGGGCCTGCGTCCACCTGTAAGATAATATCCCCAAGAGGCTTCGTAGCCGTACCATTGAACCCATAGATGGTGTAGTGCGAAGTCAAGAGTTGCTCATCGTTAAGCTCCATACGTTTGAAGGTATCGTAAAACAAGACATTTACGGAGCTTCCTCCATCGATGAGGATTTTCTTTATGTTGCATCCTGCGATTGGCAAGGTGAGGATCAATGGATCATTGTGATCTTCCATGTCATCCTCAATATCCTCGGCCTCAAAGGTTAGAGGTGCGTTCATCCACTCCTCGTGATCTTCCACTTCCTTTCCATCTAAACTGTAAAGCTCACAGTAATCTTCAAATTGCTTTCTCAGTCGTTTCCCTATTTGTGCCGTTAGGGTTGGCTCTTTGCTTTCTGAGCAGGATATAGTGTTCAATGTGCGATTACCCTCCGTAACCGGACCTCGTTTTTGCGTTTGGATCTATCTTCCGTTCCAGGCCTTTTCTATATATTTTTGAGATCCCCCGCATCAATCGCTTTTGTATCGCTATCTTGAGATTTTTGCACTTCTCGGTTGGGTTCCCGTAGAAGCGATGGAAATCGCAGATACTCTTTGGATTCTCGCGAGGCCGGTGGTTGTTTCCCTTTGGACCATGGCCAGTCTAAGTCTTCACGATCCTTGAGCTCCTTTAAAATGCGTGAATAGCTGGCATTGAGCTTCGTGTAGACTCGGTCTTCAAACTTTCTTCCACCCCTTTTGTGGTCATCCTTCCGATCCTTTTGGTGTTCGCTGGATCTGTTCGTTAGTTCCGCGGAGTCGGTTCGTGGGGGTCGTTGAGCCTGTGCTCTTGGGTTATCTCTTTGAATTTCTTCCAACCTAGCATGTTTTTCGATGATTATCCTCAAATCTCCCTCTGTGGTTGGAGAGGTACCGTGGATTTCGACAAACAATGGGCTCATCCTGTCAAGTCCCCATTTGTAACAATTAATACTTACCACGGGATCCACATGTCCTATGGCTTGACATATCTTGTGCCACCTATCCGTGTATTCTCGAATGGATTCCTTGTATTTGATTGCAAGTGAGAAGAGCTTGTCCATTCCCGTGTTCACAACCTTGTTATACATGTAGGTGGCCAAGAATTTTTCGGTGAGCTGATCATACGAACCAATGCACCCTGGCTTGAGGTTATCAAACCAAGATAACGCGGATCCCTTCAGGCTTGAAGGGAAATATCTCGCATAATATAGCTTCGCATGATCCCACCTGGCCATTACCTGTTGTAATATCGTAGGTGAGCCAAGCGGGATCCGCGGATCCGTCGTAACACTCAAAGGATGGGACCGGGCACTTCGTGGAATGGTAGCCGTAGCCAACCGCCGTGCTAGTGGGGTAGTGCTTTGGCCTCCTTCATAACCCGTTCTAGTCTTCCACCTCCTTGCATGGTCTTTATTTGATTGATTTCCGCTAGCATTTCCGCACAGAGATTCTCCATTGCCAAACAATGCTCGTTCTGAATGGAAGTCCGTGTCTTTCTTGTAGGTTGTGATGTTGTGGCCTCTTCTTCATCATAGTAGTCTGAGGTTTCCGGGTGGTAGTCCGGGTCAATCCTTCTATTGTTCTGCGCACCCTTTTGGGGTATTCCTCTTTGATTGACTACTGCAGGGATGTTTTCGAGGATCATCCTCCGGTCTCTATTTTGTACCGCAGAATTAGCTTCATCCTGCTGATTCTATAGCTCCGCGCTTTGGAGGATCTTCTCTCTTAATTGTTGGTTCTCCTGGGCTAGTAAGGCCACCGCGTCCGCGTATGTCTGCTGATTCCTTTTTAGCTCTTCTAATTGCGCCAAAATCTGTGCAGACTGGTTTGATTCCTGATTTGTTCCTACCTGTATCTGAGCTTGTCCCTCGGGGGCTGCGGTGATTACTTCCTCTACTAGCCGTCTACCCGGCTCGGTTATTCCGTAGGATCTTGCGTGCAGTGGTATATTTTGTTCATCAGTCTGTGGCATCCCGTAAGGAGGGTTCTGGACTATTGATTCTGCTACTGTTTCTCGAGGTTCAATAAGCCGATTTGCAGCCGTCACTTTGGAAGCGATCATTTGAGAAGTTCCTTCGGTAGGTGTAGCGGCTTTTGCCGCCGCGTCCTTCTTTGCTTCCATTGCAATGATGCCCGCATCTGAAAGGAATGTGCTTTCCGCTCCATTCTCGCGTCTTGTCCTCGGGCTGTGAGTCCCGCGCCATTTTGTTTGCTCCTTGTCATTACTGGCGTAGTCCTAGGTGTCTCTTTCGAAGGTACCTTTGTCTTCCCGGCATCTTTGTTCCTTTCCATTGCAATATTCTGCACAGAGATCAGGGAGGTAAACCGAGACAAAAAGTCCACGGGTTAGTTGTTAGTTCAAACTTGATTTCATAAGCTCGATTTCTAGTGGCAATGAGTGTGCTCAAGCTGTTAGTTTGGCGAACAATACGAAAAACATAGACGGATGCGGATTTAACCGGGATAAGGTCCATGGGTTGTTGTTTGTAAAAAGTCCAAATCTATTGGTGGAAGTTGTGTTTGAAATATCAGTTAAAACACAGATCTGTTGGTTTTAAGGTTACACAATGCCCATATCTGTTGGTAGAGAATTCAATAGACATAAATATGTGCGAAAAATAGCCCAAAAACATGGATCTGCTAGTTTGTGTTTGTAAAAGACCCAGATCTGCAGGTGAAAGTACAAAAGACCCAGATGTGTGTGAAAAATGAGTTTAAATATAGATTTGTTTGTGCTTTAAGTAAATTTTTTGAAGTAGAGGCTATAAAGTCACAGGAAAAGATAAATCTTTTTACCGGGACAAAGTCCCTGTTTCTAACGCCATATTGTGAACACGGAAATCCGGTGGTGGTATCCACGCATTCACAACCAATCTCAATATGAATTGAATACACGCATTAAAGTGTGAATAAAGTATGATATGCATAGGTAGATGATGATTCATTGATTCCAAACCCCACGGGTTTGTCATGATCTCCTCATCATCCAAAAACGGTAGAACTAAGATGTCAACACATAAATAATACTGTACGAATGCTAAATGTAAAGGAGACGAAGGTTTACGTGGTTCAGCACTAAGGCCTACGTCCACGGATCTGGGGATATTCACTATAAAGTAAACGGTTACAAAAGTAATCACAAGATCTTTGATGTTCATCAACCTCATAGGTTGGTACTCATACTTACTTCTCCCTATTCTCTCTCCTATCTCTCGGTTCTACTCGCTCCCCTCTTTGTGGAAGGGATGCACATATATATAGCCAAATTGAGTGGGTCCACTGACAAAGAGTTGTTCAGATCTTATCTTCTTGTGTTCTGTGCAGGGTCCGCGGACATCTCTGTCACTCCGCGGCTTCTGCAATACCCAAGTCCATTACGCAGACCAATCCTCGTTTTCTTCGTTGGTCGTCTGACATGTGCCCTCTGAGCAATATTAAATGCGAGTGGTTGGGGCGGTCCAGTCCGCGCCAGGCGGTGTCAGTCCTCCCTTGTCACGTCTGTGTCAGTTGGACTATCCCCAGCCGTTGATTGCGTCTCATCTTGTGATGGGGTAAAGTGACTCTTTGGTGTTGCGCGGGATTATCTACCTTGGATTCTCCCTCATCTTCGCCCGTTGGTCTTGAAAGATGGCACGTCGTCTAGACACCATGGGTGCCCCTACGTGTCATCCATCTTTATGACGTGGCCTCCACGTGGGTTCTGCTAGTACACGTGGCGATGGAGATAAATAAGTGTACTTACAACGCTTATACTTTCTAAGTATCACTATCATTTGTGCTCGAAATCTAATGTCGCATTCAAGAATAAACTTGAAAGAACACTACGGTCAGGGCCGTCCTATAGAAATATGTTGGAGAAAATGAGTTCTTTTAACGTGCGTTAATTTTTTTGGTCTTGTTAGAATTGATTTATGACCTAAAGGTCTAGGGATGCTTACTATTTTTTTTACGAGTAAATGAAATACAAAAATGAGTAGACATGGGACACTTACCATGCTTGTATGCACATGTGAAAGCCAAGCAAGATTAAAATTGAAACAAGTTTTTAATTTTGGAACGGATAAATTAAAACAAGTTTTTAATTCGTAAATCGATATTTGTGAAATCTAAAAACATTAAATTTGAACACCATGAATGTTTAAGGGTTCCTTACATATATCCTAATTGAATACTTAGGAGTTTTTAGGATTTGTTAAATATTCATGTAAATCCTAATCTATTACACCTAAAACCAGATTAGATGAACTTAATGATACTACTGATTTAAGTTCTAAGATGCTCTGAATTCCTGTGCGAATTGAAGATTACTTTTCTAAGTGGTAGATAATATAAGAATGACTATGTCAGTGGATTCTTCACAAATTTAGTACATTATATTAATTTTCTTTTATTTTTTAACTTTGTCCAAAAAAAAAAAAATCTCCCCGAGTGCTTAAAATCCTGGTTGTTTAATCTGTCAAGGATACAGTCATCACAGTACCTGAAGACTCTCAACAAGATGATCGTAAATCTCTCACTGCTACCAAGTCTGGTCACCCTATAAACTCTCCTGCTATGTTTACGGATCTCTAGTTTCTTTTGAATTCTAGTATTTGAAATCTGTAACAAATTACGTAACAGCCCTGCTGTGTTTTCAGTATAAATACATTCTATATCTCCACGATTCAAGCATGGAAGATATTAACCATAACCTATTTCCTAAGTTGGTATCAGCCAAATCGATCCAACCCACGCTTCATACACAAGAAAACCTAAAACAAACAAAACAAAAAAAAAAAAACTTCATGGCTGCAAATGCAAGCAGTCTTCGCCTGGTTCCTATTCATCACCTGGTTACCCTAAAACTCACAGAAACCAATTTTCTGCTATGGAAAACTCAATTCAAACCAATCCTAAAAGGATACAAGTTTGCAGGTTACGTTGATGGGTCCTTTGAAAAAACCCCACGTACATTACCTAACTCTACAACAATTAACCCTGCGTTTACAGATTTTGAAGAAGTAGATTCACTTCTTGTTGGATGGATGCTTTCCTCATTAACTGAAGGTGTAATTGGAGAAGTATCAGGCTGTGAAACGTCGAAGGATGTCTGGGACACGCTTGAACGCAACTTTGCGCCTAAAACAAAAGCTCACCAGATGCAATTGAAGAAGCAAATGCACAATCTGTCAAAAGGTAACATGACTTTACAAGCTTTTTTCAAGAAGGCTAAAGGTGTTTTTGATAGTCTTGCAGTGTCAAGGTATGTTGTCTCTGCTGATGAAAAGAAACAATCCATCTGCAATGCATTAAACCACCGTATGATCTCATTGTCACTGCTTTGGGTACCATTGAGGATATGGATATGGATAACTTTTACGCTCACCTGCTCACTTTTGATATGAGATTGGAGCAACAATTGGCTATGCTGCATCAGCCAATAGCCAATGTAGTTGTATCCAACACAGCAAGTTCGTCTAGAAAACCAGATCAGCGGAGATTCAACAACCAAGGTAGAAACCAGTTCAACAATACTCAGAATTTTCCAAGAAACAACAACACAACCAGTATCGATCGATGTCAAATTTGCAAAAAACACTTCGCTGCTCGATGTTGGTTTCGTTATGAGAAGGACAACAAATCCCAGCAGCGAGCACCAGCAGCTTACATAGCCCTTCCTGATGGTGGTCACACTGAGAATAATTGGGTTACAGACTCCGGTGCAACCCATCATCACACTGTTGATATAAGTAATCTAAGTATTCTACATGAATACACTGGCACGGAGCAGGTTCATGTTGGTAATGGTAATTCTCTTAAGATTGCTAATGTTGGTAGGGCGACTTTAAAGTCAAATACACGGTCTTTCCAATTAAGTAACATATATCATGCAAATAAAAAAAAATTGCTATCTGTTTTTCAATTTTGCAAAGACAATGATGTATATTTTGAGTTTCACACCAATTTCTTTGTTGTGAAGGACAAATGCACGGGGATAACGCTGTTGCGGGGGCGAAATAGAAATGGGCTCTATGTCTTTAAAGGTGTTAGTGACGTTAGCTCCACAATAAAGCCAAATTCATATGTCTCCACAACAGTCCCAGTCTGGCACCAGCGTCTCGGTCACCCAAGCCTTCGCACTGTGTCTAGAGTCCGTCACAATCATTTTTTCCCAGTTTCTAATAAAAGTTTTGATTTTTGTCATTCTTGCCATGTCGGTAAGAGCAAGAAACTTCCCTTTTCTAGTAGTAGCACTATCTTTGATAAACCTTTGAGTTTAATTGTTTCGGATATTTGGGTTCTCCACATACCTCAAGAAATGGATATCGTTATTTTCTGCTTATTATGGATGTCTATGCACACTTTACTTGGGTCTTTCCGTTGGTTTTGAAATCAGATGCCTTACCAATCTTTATGCAGTTTCGCAAACAAATAGAAAATCTTACTGATCACAAAATCAAGATTTTTCAGTCGGATAATGGTTTAGAATATCAAAAGTTTACATCCTATTTAAACAGATCTGGTATACAACATAGCTTCTCTTGTCCTCACACATCACCTCAAAATGGTATAGCAGAACGTCGGATTAGACATGTCACCGAATCTAGTTTAGCTTTGTTGTTTCATGCACACATGCCCAAATCCTTTTGATCTGAAGCTTCACAACAACTTGTTTTCTTATTAACAGACTTCCCAGATCATCCTCTGAGCCAAAAACACCACTTGAATTGTTGTTTACCAAAAAACCAGATTATGGTCTCTTAAAAGTGTTTGGTTGTCTTGCCTATTCGTGTCTCAGGCCGTATAACAAAAACAAGAGCCTAGGTCTTTGCCGTGTGCTTTTATAGGTTACAGTGGCTCACATAAGGGATACATGTGTCTTCATCGACCAACGAAAATGATTTATATTTCCGACATATAATGTTTGAAGAGAGCTCGTTTCCATCCAAACTGGCAGCATCAAAGCCCCGTGGTAAGCAATCCAACTCAATATCCTAGTATTGCATTTCTCGACTTACCAGTTTTCATCAGGTGAACAACAGCAGCTACCCAACATGTTCAACAGCCTGAGATGTCCAACTCAGGCCAATCAACAAATCTTATTGTATACCATACGTCTCCAACTGTCTCGCAGCATCTTCGTCCCAACATGACACTTCAACTAATAATGAGAATGTTGAACCAGATTCTGCTACATCCAGTGTTTCACCTGATCTGTATCCAATATCAGTAGAGGATCGAACTGTTGCTCTTCCAGTACCTCAGCAAGTTCATCCCATGGTCACCAGGGCCAAATCTGGTATCTCAAAACCAATACAGAAGTTGTGTCTTAGCGCTACTAAACATCCTCTATAAGACTCTGTATTTATGGAGCCTACTTGTTTCTCCAATGCTTGCACAAATCCAAAATGGATAAGAGCTATGGATGTGCAGATTAATGCGTTGATTAAAAATGGAATGTATTCCCTTGTGCCGTATAAGGAAGGAATGAATGTAGTTGGCTCGAAATGGGTGTATCGCATCAAGCAAAACCCTGATGGAACTATAGAGCACTACAAAGATCGTCTTGTGGAGAAAGGTTTCCACCAGCAAGAAGGTATCGACTACGGTGAGACCTTCAGCCTAGTCGTAAAACCCTACACCATCTGTTTAGTGTTGTCATTAGCTGTGATGCATAACTGGGAGCTAAGACAGCTTGACATATCAAATGCGTTTACATGAAACAGCCTGCGGGATATGCGTTTACATGATCCAAATAACCCAACACATGTTTGTAAATTGCATAAATCCTCAGATAAACTTAAACAAGCCCCGAGAGCTTGGTTTTCGCGTTTAAGTAGATACCTCCTTTAGCTTGGATTCAAGGGATCGATAGCGGACAATTCTTTGTTTGTGTTGCAAACTTCAGACTCAATCACCTACGTCTTGATCGATGTGGATGACATAATTGTCACATGATCTAATCCAACACAGATTAATCAACTTATTACTGACCTTGGTTCAGTTTTTGCAGTCAAAGATATGGGATCCTTGGAGTAGAAGTCCTAAAAGAGGGAAGCAATCTGGTTCTTACACAGCGCAAATATGTTGCTGACCTCCTGCGTCGAACAAAACTGGATGGGATTAAGCCTGTCAGCACACCATTACCACCAAATATGAAAATTCAAAAGCTGGGAACATCCAAATTCTCGGATCCAACTTTGTATCGAAGTGTAGTAGGTGCTTTACAATACTTACATATCACACGTCCTGACATTGCAGTTGATGTGAATAAGGTCTGTCAGTTTATGCATGAACCATACGCCGAACATTGGGATGCGGTAAAACGTATATTGCGATACCTTAAACATACGATGGAATATGGATTAATGTTGCGGGCAACATCAGATTATACACTTCATGCTTACTCAGATGCAGACTGGGCAGGCAATTTGGATGACCGTCGATCTACCAGTGGGTACTGCATTTACTTTGGAGGAAATCCATATCTTGGAGTGCAAGGAAGCAAAAGACGGTGTCCAAATCCAGTATAGAGGCAGAATACAGAGGGGTGGCAATTGCAACTTCAGAGCTGATTTTGATAGAATCTTTGTTAACTGAGCCGGGGATTACAGTGCCAACACCTACGCTGTGGCATGGTGTGATAATCTAGGTGCAACTTATCTCACCGCTAACCCTGTCTTTCATGCATGCACCAAACTCATCGAGATAGATTATCACTTTGTGCGAGAGAGAGTTGCAAGAAAGCAACTTCATGTCATGTTTATCAGCTCAACGGACCAGCTTGCAGATGTGTTTACAAAGGGCTTGGCTGCACCACGTTTTCAGTTCATCGGAGACAAGTTGAACATTGGTGAACTCAAGCTCAACTTGAGGGGGAGTGTCAAGGATACAGTCATCACAGTACCTGCAGACTCTCAACAAGATGACCGTAAAGCTCTCACTGCTACCAAGTCTGGTCACCCTATAAACTCTCCTGCTATGTTTACGGATCTCTAGTTTCTTTTGAATTCTAGTCTTTGAAATCTGTAACAAATTATGTAATAGCTCTGCTATGTTTTCAGTATAAATACATTATATATCTCCAGGATTCAAGTGGGGAAGATATTCACCGAAACCTATTTCCTAAGTTGACCAGAACAAAAAAAAATACAAAACAAATTAGAGCCACTTATGGTCGTTCTCGATGCTATATTTTTGGTAGTATAAAAAACTACACCAACCTTTTGTTTACGGTGGTATTTTCTAACTTGACCCCAGAGATATTTCTGGAGTAATGGATATTGACTGATTGACTTGACCATGGACGCCACCGAGACATGGTACTCTTTCAAGGATAAAAAGAAATAAAATATCAAATCGGGTTCTAATTTCACTTTCCTCTCTTTCTTCAGTTCACACTCTCAGTCACTCATTTCTCTGAAATCACTCACAAATCAGCCTTCTTGATGCGATTTTAAGGTATGTTTTTCATCGACTGCTACATCCCATGAATTGAATCTTCATTTCAATGTTTTGATTCTTTCACTTCCATTAACAAAAACCCTAATACATAACTTGTTCAATTACATCTAGGTTTCGAAGAAATTTTTTTTTAGTAACCAGAAAAACACAAATGTTGCTTTGTTCTTTGAATGATTGTTGGTTTTCAATTAAATCTAGGTTTTCAATAAAACCCTAATACAAAAACCAACAAATGTTGTTGTTAACTTAGGGTTTAGAAGAAGAAACGAAATTAAATCATAGCTAAAGATTTTTGTTTGTTTGTTTTAGTTCAACGTTATAAAAGATTTAGTCTAATTTGTTAATTTTTTTTGTCAAATTTTTGTATTTTTTCTGTGAAAGATTATTTGAAAGCTACTACTGAAAGGGGAAAACATCAATATGAGTAAGGCAGCAACAAAGGATAGAATCAGTAATTTACCAGACTCACTTCTTCACCGTATCCATTCTTTCCTTGAAATCAAAGATGTTGCTCGTACTCAGCGATGGAACCAGGATTTTATGTCTAGGTGGGCTAAAAAAAAAATTCCACCAATACTCAATTACAATAATCATAATGCATTGTAGTATGGGGCGTGACATGTTGGCTTTCTTTTCTGCATATTAGGTTTCAACTCGAGAGTTCTTTCCTGAGCACCATTCTCAGATGTGGCTGTAGATTTGTTGTTACCCTGCCGTTTTTGTCCTTATGGAATGTTGCTTTGCTTTTATGCCCTTTTCATTATAATTATGTTTGCGGAGGGAGAAAAGAAAAAAAACATAACCATTTAAGCAGTGATAATCCAGTTAAGTGGTGTAGTGACAATTGTTGGCAACTCTGGACTATGAGTTTGTCTCTGCCTGAAGTGTCTCGTGTCAGATCCGATGTCGATGTAGTTCTTTTTATATTAGTTGCAGACTTCTTCATAGAGTACGGTACTAGACCCCTATTATCCATGCAGTGAGTTGAGAGACTTGCTTTGTGAAGACATCATAGTTAGAAAGTTCTTGCTTTTCTCACTTCCCAAAAGCATGATTAGAAGTCTAGTAAGTGGGAGTCCCCTTACCAGACATCCCCATTATTTTGAGTATTCCTCTTTGCTTTAGCCCCCTGACACAGTACATTCCGTCCGGTTACTTACTGTCCATATAATGCATACAGCTCTAGTTTCTGGTTGGGCCGGTTCGATGGCTCTATACAAATTAGCAATTATTGATCCCTCTGACCCCAGTTAAGTGGCGTAGTGACAATTGTTGGCAACTCTGGACTAAGGATAACTTAATTACGTAGACTTGAGGAAGTGGGAGTCATTATGCTAATCTTCGCACACTTCGCTAGATAATTAATATATATGAGTAGTAAAGGAATTAAAAGGAGTAAAACGAGACTTGACACACGGTTTAAGAAACATAGCATGTGAACCTTAACGGCTAAAATGATATTATTCAAAGATTAATCTCTGTGAATTGCTTTGACTCTCTTTGAATTATTTCCACGTAGAATCGTATGTTCCTAATGGGCTAATTCAAAATTATACCTGGGCTAACTTTCACAAATATTAAAAATTACATGGGCAAAACAGCTTTCTAGAAATTTTGGGGTGGGCTTAAGCCTAGGTAAGCCACCCCCTAATACCGTCCCTGCTCGTACTAGCGTATTATCAAAAAGATTGAACTACATCTGGATTACTGTTCCTACCCTTGATTTTCAGATTCAAAGTTTGATTTCGACCCTGGTTCTTCCAAGACCCAGAAATTCATGGATTTTGTGGATGGAACATTGCATCGTCATAGATTGTCTGATGTACACAAGTTCGCTCTCAGCTGGTCTGGCCATTTGAATGAATCTCGGCTTCATTCTTGGATCTCTAATGTAATAAGGGGTAATGTAAGAGAGCTCAGTCTAAACTTACACCAAAAACACCCCTTGTTTATTCCACTATCTCTTTTTACTTGTGAATCACTTACGTCATTGGAGCTTGGAATTCTTTATAGTCCTCCTAATTTCACCCTTCCTAAATATATCTCTTTTCCAAGACTTAAGTGCCTTAAACTCAAGGGATTCGAGTTTAGCGATGAGTGTTGGAATGAGGAACTCTTTTCAAATTCCCCGGTTCTTGAAGAACTGACTCTGGAATACTGCAAATTTGGTATGAGGAATTTCTGCATTTTGATTCCTACACTCAAACTCTTGAGAATTGATACTGGGTATATCAAGGAAAATGAGTTACGAGACTGTGTTATTAAAATCAATGCACCAGAGCTTGTCACTTTCTCCTACACGGGTTTTGTTGCAAAAGAATTCTCCTTGTCAAGCTTTGAAGCACTAGTTGAGGCAACTGTTTGCTTCCACTTTCAAGAATATATTTGTGCAGAAGCAAAATGCCAGTTACTTGGTGCCCTTGCACATGTAAAATGTTTAACTGTCTGTGATAATACCCTCCAGGTATTCTTCCTTGCTTATTTGTAAATGTCTTGACCGTTTATGAATAGTTAGTTTCTGTGTTTTTTTTTCTAATTTTATGGTTTAATCTCCTCGTTACTTACTTATTTGTTGTTATTGCCTTGTGATAGGCTCTTTGCTTTGCAGACGCTCTATCAAACAATTTGCTGACGTTCCAAAATGTCAAAAGGTTGAACATATCTGACGTATTAAAGACTGATCATGGACTAAGTGATTTGCTGAAAGCAGTACCTAATCTGGAGTCACTCGTATTCTTCAATGCAAGTGTTTATGCATACTGTCATTGGATAAATATCAAAATTCAAGTTTTGGGCTTAGGTTTGTTATCTGTAGGTACTCATCATCTTATAATTTCTATTGTTTTAATTTCAATTCCAGTATATTTTTTTTTGCTCGATTTTCAATTCCAGTATATGAATGGCGCAGTAGTGGAAGACAGTGACGAGGAAGATGAGAACGATATTGATGAGGATAACAGTGACAGCACTGAGGGCCATGGGTATGACAGTGAAGACCATGATGCCGACTCTGTTGACGGCGCCAACAACCACAACTATGAAGATGAAGGAGATGTGGATGATGACAGTGAAGACCACGATGCCGACTCTGTTGAGGGCGCCGACAACCACAACAATGAAGATGAAGGAGATGTCGCTGATGCTGCTGAGTGCAATGATGAGTGTGAAGACAACTATGACAGTGAAAATGAAAGTTGGGCGCTAGATATTGGGGCTACAGAATGTTTGTTTCCACACCTAAAATCAGTTTGCTTTCAGCAATTTGCTGGGAATCCAAGGGAAATGAAGTGGGTGAGGCTGATTTTGAGGGATGCAAAAGATTTGCAAACAATGAGTACCATTACGATGATTATTCTTATGATGTCTTTGTAAATGCCAAAAGTGGCAAGGAACTAATGGTAGAGATACCAAGTTATCCAAGAGCCCTCACCAGGTTGTGTGATTAAGTTCTGTTCCCGGTATTAGAATTTGGTTGTTTTTCACTGAAACTGAAAGTAATTATAATCTTTTTTTGTGCATTTCATTGTTATTTGTTTCAGATTCCGCCATACAAAATGGATATATTTAACCCGATTCTAACAAGAAACCAAAAATAAGTAACGGTTTAAAGTGGCCAACAGAACAGAACACACCGATTCCTGTAATCTCTATGTTCCTGTGTTAGTGTGTTCTCATACCCACTTTACACTCTTAAATAAAATTTGTAATTGAAGCTTTCAGGCGGCAATTTACATCAGTTGGCAGTTTACTCCAGCCAAAAATGCAAAACATCCATTGTTTGAAATTCTCAAAAGTTCTGTTTCACTTTAGAATTTTTCAGATGTTTTATGATTTTGCGAGTCAGGAACTAGAAATGAATAACAGTCTCCTCTACAGTAAAAAATTGAAATAAAACTGATTCCAACATACTTTAATTT
>JAJJWW010002894.1:0-57510 GCA_023531295.1 Papaver armeniacum | reverse complement strand
TGTGAACACAATAATTACGATGGAATCCCCGTGTACACAAACAATATTCGCATTTGTAAATACCGACGTTGCAAGAGTAAGAACAGAAGTGGAATAATGCTAAATACGATGACTCATGGACTCAGAGTCTTCGGACTCGTCATTGTCCAGTAAAGGGGGAATTGATTTAGCGATTCTACGTGGTTACGGTGCACATATCATAAAATATAATACTAATAACAGGAAATACGGTGCAAAAATATAAATAAGATAAAGGATTTACGTGGTTCAAAGACTAAGGCTTACATCCACGGGATTGGTGTTTCACTACGTATTGAGGGATTACAGGGGTAGTCGAATGACTTTAAGTGAATAACGATGCTTAAAAGGGAAATATCCTTCATACTTACTCTTCATATCTCTCTTTCCTATAACCTTTTCTAGTTAATCGAAACTGGTTGACCCTTTTTCTCTTAGTGAAGAGGGGTATTTATAGGGAAGATACGCGGGGTCCACCATCAGAGACCGTTTGAATCTTATCTTCTTATTCTCTGTTCTGATCCCGCTGGTATCCTCGCTCTGAACCGATGTTCCCAGCGGCTGCTCTTGATAACGCTGGGTCGATGCTTTCTCTTCCACAGATTAGTCGACACGTACCCTATGGCTAGAGTACTTAATACGGGTGGTTGGGCTGTCTGCTCGTGTCAGACAGCTGTCTGCGGCTCCCATCACATCCTTGTCAGCTATGCTAATCCTCGCCGTTGAACTTAGATTATTCTCGAGATGAAGTAAAGTGAATCCTTTGGTATTCCTTGGTGCTTCACGATAACTCGTTCCTTTGGCGCTCCCTGATCCTTTGCCGTTGGATTAGTTCGATGATGAATATATACCATCGTTGGATGCTTCTTGGGTGTTGTCACGTGGAATCGCACCTTGATGTATCCAGCTGTACGTTCTCCACGTGTGATTTCTTAGACATGTGGCGAGTGGGGAATTATGTGTATACAGTTTTCCCGTTTTCTCCAAGATTTGAATTAATGGTCAATGTTTGGGGAAAACCGTCCTCACAGTCAACCCCACTCTCTTCATTAACTCCTCCTTATCCTTAGGGCACTTTTCCCATTCTCCATATTAACTACTCATTGAAAAACGAGGCGGTTATGCCGTTACGGTTATAAATAAGAGGGATGAGGCTATTGAAATAAATTTCATTCTTTTTTCATTCTCTTGTCAGTTCCGAAAATTCTCCATTTTTGTTTTCTTGCTCTTAACTTCTGCTAGTGTTGCTTAGGCTGCAGCTTCTCAAGATCTTCCGAAGTTGACCGCTGTCGATGTTCATCATTCTCTCCTTGATCGTCTTAGCTTTTCTTGTATATTTTTTGATACATGTATGAAGTAGTCCTTATTTTGATCTTGATTGATTGTTGAACTTTTGCTGTTGTGTTCTTAGTTCTGTGATCAAGTACATATATGCTTGCCCCCGCTTTTTTATCTCAAAACTCATGGATTCCCATCCGTTGATTTAATCTCGTCTTCGTTATTCTTAAACAAATTAGGGTTTCTGAATGGTACTTCTGATAAATTTGTGGAAGTTTGCATAATTTCGACTTTTGATTGTCTGCTTTATCTGATCCCCGTAGTACCTTTCTTGCTCCTCGCAGATATGTCTGATCGTTATCGGTCTTCATACCAGACAACGGTCATCGGTCTTCATAACAGACACCGCAGCCGCGTCCCCACCGGTATCCTTCACATAGAAGTCTCGATATACCTCCGCAGAGGGGAGGCTCATCTAGGTCATTCCAACTAGAACTTCGTGCCCAAAAAGTTTCATCATCATCGGGTCCGAGGGTTTCTATCACGAAGAAGGGGGATCCACCGAAGGGATCTCGACATGTCGTCATCCATCCTGCGACTAATCCTTCTCCCCAGCGTGGTGAACCGATGAATATTCAACCTCTTCGGTCCATGCCCCCTCAAACCACGATGCCATAAGGCTTCGCAACCCGCTGCTGTGATGAAAGGGCCTTCTACTAAATCCGCTGTGCCTCTGGCGGGTCCTTTGAGAAATTCGGTGGCCAAAAGGAAAGGTTCTGACATGAGTCCTCCCAAGTCAAAAAAACCGCTGTTGAGTCGATCCACCAGTTCTGATGTTGCTTCTGAAATATGAAGCATTTTGGTGGCTAAGAAAAAGGTTACCTTCAAGCATGTTGATCTCGAAGCCTTCAAGGTGAAGCATGGTCTTGAGTTCTTTGATGTTAAGTTCTATGCACCAGACGATGACCTTACCTATGATATGATTGTGAACTGTAAATACGACGATCTTCATTTGCTGACCACTGTGGGGGCTTTCGAAGCGGGTTTGATGCTGCCTTTGTACAAGTCGGGGGATTCCTTTTACTATGATGTTTTGGCCGATCGTGAAGGTTCTACCCATAATACCCATTGTCGCTCGGTGGTGCAGCTGAGTGGGAATTATCTTCGGACTCTGAAGGAATGATATCTTCGGAGTAAGGGTGAAACGATGATGACCTGTTATACTCCTAATCCCGCTGAGAGAAGTTTGTATACTCCTGCCAATTTCAACGCTTATTTTGGAGATTATGTCAACAGCAGGAATCGCAAGCCATGGAGTGTTGGTCTTCATACCATTCCTGCTTATCATGGTGAGGTTCGTCTTTTGCTTTAAGTGTGTGATACGAAGCTTCGCTACGTTCCGTGCACCGAGGGTCTTCTCGTGAGAAACTTTTCCCTAATCGTGAAAGGCTCAAGCATGATCATGACTATGAATGGCATGCCACGATCATCGGTTGTTGGTCCTTGGGCTTATGGCTGGGTGCCTGGGCAGCATGGGTGGCGTCCTGTTGCTGGCAGTCAGCCTCGTGATAGCGCTCCAGCTCGCTATGGTAATTTCTCCCCCTGGTGGTTCAATTTCGACGGTATGAACTTTGAGTATTCCTTTGACGCTGCTGACGAAGAAGAAAGTTCTGATACTCTCCTTCATTCGAAGGGTAATGCCGCTGCCAAGGTATGGTTCTCTCTGTTGCCTCTTTTCTTCTTGGTTTTAAGGTAACACGATGTAAGTAAATAATGATCGTCGTACTGATATATCGAGTGTTATCTCTTTAGGCAAAGAAAAAATAAAATTGGCCCGATTCAGTCTTCTACTGCCCCTGTGGAGGGGACTGATAATCTTGATGAGGTCAATAGCCCCGTGAATGATGAAGGTATTGAGGACAAAGAGGAGATTACCGATGATGAGGAACGGATAGAGACCTCTCCTCATAATCATAAGAACGACGAGGATACTAGTGATGCTGTCAACGAAGAAGAGGTTGCCCCTGATGGCGATGGTACTGGTGAGGAGAGAGTTATGTCTGACTTTCCGCTGACTGATCCTCCCATTAGATTGGTGCCAGGTCAGGGGGATAAGGAGGCTGAGCTTCAGCCAATGAATCCTACTTCAGAGTTTTCTTTTGGTAAAATCCACTCCGCTGGGGGGTCAATGGATATCGACGCTGCCATGGGGTTAGCTGAGGAGTTCTCTCTGTTGTCGACAAATGATGAATGGGATGTTCTTGGGGACGAGGGTGAGAGAATAATTGATACAGGTGGTGAAGAAGTGGCTGCGGATGAAAAAAAATTGGGTGGTAAAGGTGATAAGGCTCATGCTAACAAAGGGGTTGGTGCCACGAAGAGTTCTGATGGGGAAAAGGATGTGACCGATGCCGGAGCTTCCGCTGGTGCATCCTTGGAAGGCTTTGATATGGCCATGATGTAGGATGGTGACGATGCTACATTGGACTGGTTGATGAAGAAAAATCTGATGTTTGTGCCGAACCCTGCCCTGGTGATACCTGGTGTGCAAAATTTCGATGCCTTCACCCGCCAAAGGATGCAGCTATCGTCTCGTGATGATGTTTCCTAAGATTGGGAGAAATATTTGGGTGCTACTTCTACCAGCTTACTGGTCGATCCCCCTTCTTCCATTGCCGACATGATTGTTATTGTTGATGGGTATCAGTATGGTTTTCCCCAGCAGCGTGTTCTCGAGGTTAGTTGTCGTAAATCCCTTGGTTTTATTGCTTATGTGACTTTTTACTGATGGTCATTATTTGCTCGGTATCAACGCAGATAATGAGAAGTGAACATTTCAACCACACTTTGTATCAATTTTGAAAATCGAAGGCTTTTAAATTGTAAGCGAAGCTTCGTCACCGTGAAGAGGAATTGAACGCTGCTGAAGCGCTCGTCTCTGCCAAAGATAAGGAGATAGCCGAACTGAAGAGCCAGCTAAAGGGGAAAGAGCAGCTGGGTGCCGAAGAGGGGAAGCTTCGTGTTGAACTTGCATTGGTCCGTAGTGACTTGGAGAAAGCCCGCAACGATGCTTCATCTTCTAAAGGTTTGTTTTCTACTTTCTATTCTCCTCTCCGGCTCTCTCTTTCGTCTTCTTAGTGTGTTATCTGAGTCTCCATGCCCTATCTTCAGCTGGTGTTACTGGAGAATTGGTATGGCTTCGGAATAAGAGGACTCGGCAAGCTTCCCGGATCAGGGAATTAGTGGAGAAAATTAAGAGTGAAGCCGATAAATGGAATGCTCGAGCTGATGAGCACAATACCCTGAGTGGCGAGAGAAGCGGACTCAAATTATTGATATGCAAAATAGTTATAATATCGATCGTCATCAGTTTAATGATACCTTGTTATGGACTCGTGATAACCTTCGTGTTGCTCGTGAACATGCTACTAGTTTAGAGGCTAAGGTAGCATATTTGGAGGAAGAATTACGCCAAGCTCGGTCGTCCCATGATCCTGAGGTTAGGGATTATATACAGCTTGTTCGGGAAAGAGACGATGCCAGAGCCGAGGCGCATGCCTTTAGTAATGCTTTAGCCGCCTCTCGAGCCGATGTTGCTCGTTTAGTGGATTCTGAGAAATACCTTGAAGTGAACATGTACATGCTTACTAAGGGCATAAAAGAAATGAATAATGAAGTCAACCATCTTCGCCATTTAGACTCCATGAAGCAGGTAGAGTTGGATGAGTGTCAGTTTGCTCTTATAAATCTTCGGTTGGATTATAAGAAAATTTCAGAAGACTACGATTTTCTTGACGACGCTCGAGACGCTGTAGTTAATGAGTATGAGATAACTTCGGCTAGAGTCGAAGGTATACAGTTATTTGGTTACGAATAGTTCTTCGGTTCTAATTTTCTAACCCAACTTTGTCTTCTTTTGTCAGAGCTCGAAGGACAGCTTGACCTTGCAAATGAAAAGCTTTAAAAGACTCAATCTGCCCTAGTACAACAGGAGGGCCAGGCCAAATATTTTGAGAATTTGGCTGTATCTCGGGATACCGCAGCAAAGGAAGCAGCCAAGGAAGTAACCCGAATGACATCCTTGTTGTTACAGGCTGAGCTTAAATCCACCGTGATCGCATATAAGGCTCATTTCCAACTTGCAGAAGAGGTGAACAAAACTCTGACCAAGATCGAGCAAGGCGTTCAGAAAGATCATGGTATTGTCAAGCACTATCCTCGCCGTCCTATGCCCGAGCCCCTAACTTCTTCCTCTGGTCCTTCTTCGGGAGGCAGCGTTCCCTCCTCTCAGAAGCAAGATCCCGCTGGTCATATTGGATCTTCTAAGGGAAAGTAGACTTCTATAATTATTATAGAAAGCGGATCTTCGTTGATTACTTGTTTTCGAGCCATTTTTTGATGTATTTTTGTGTTTCTCATTAAACTTTCCGATCTTGTAATCAACTTTTATGGAATAGATCATCGTTTGTTTGGATATGTGCAGCTTTGATTCATCTGCATGGTTAATTCGATTAACTTTTTAGATGTTGAGCAAATCTAGTCAACAGGGCGATTAAATAAAAATAATACATAGTGTTTGATGTCAATAACGAGGATATGTACCTTCGTTAGTGATTTCGGACCTGTCACCCCGCTGGTTAACCTTTGGCCAGAGGATTACCAAACGGTGGGGGTCGGGGCAACGTTCCCGGATATGTAATGCATTATTGAACTATGTACATGCATTCATTCCGCTGAACCTTTTCCTTTTAGATTGGTTGGGTATCTCTTTCTGATGGATGCCTTCCCCATGGTCGTACACTTATAGACGCGATAGGGGAGTCCAGAGAGATTGTATATGGCTACTTTACCCAATAAAGATTTTGCAAAAAGTATGTTTGATTGATGAGTCGAGGTCTGCTATTCCTCATCCAGAGATAGAAACATGTCAAGCGAGTTTGCTGTTTTCTTCTTCTGGTGCTCTTCACGCAGATGCAGAACCGCGTTGTTTTTATGGATAGTATGGCTTCAGATATTTTGCATTCCACGGGTGTCTGAGGACTTCTCCTTTCAGGTACGCAGATAATAAGATCCGTTTCCTGCGATGTCGTGTATAAAAAATGGTCCTACCCATGTTGGTGCTAACTTGCCCATTTTTTCTCCCGCTGGTATTGGGGTATAGTTCTCAGCACATACTGTCCTTTTACAAAATTTCTTAGTGTAACCTTCTTGTTGTATTCCCTTGTTAATCTTCGTTGGTAGTTTTCCATCCTCTGCAGCGCTGTTTCTCTTCTTTCCTCCGGATCGTTGAGCCTCTCTAGCATCATATCCGTCGTGAGATTCTTTTCCCACGCTTCAGTCTTCGTTGTTAGCATAATGATTTCTGTTAGGATGACTACTTCGGCTCCATAAGTGAGAAGGAATGGTGATTCTCCTGTAGCGGACCTTCGTGTTGTTCGGTATGCCCATAACACATTGTGTAGTTGTTCACACCATCGCCCCTTGTGTTCATCCAGCTGCTTCTTGAGGATAAGTGCAAGGGTTTTATTTGTGGCTTCGGCCTGTCCGTTGCTTTGAGGATAGATAGGGGTTGATTTATTCTTCCTGGTTTTGAAGGTATCGAAGAGCATGTCTATGTTCTTTCCCTGTAGCTGTTTTCCATTGTCGGAGACAATATCTGCGGGGATATCGAACCTGCAAATGATATTTTGAAAGATAAATGTGAATATGTCTGAGTCGCGGATCCTAGCCAGGGCCTTGGCTTCTACCCATTTGCTGAAGTAATATGTGGCTACAATCAAGAATCGTCTTTTCCCCGATCTTTCGATCAGGGGTCCGACGATATCTATGCCCCATTTTGAGAAAGGCCAAGGACTATCCACTGAATTCAGCTTTGTTGCAGGAGAATGAATTATTTTAGCAAACCGCTGACATTCCTCACACCTCCGAGACATTCTCGCAGCATCCCGTATCATTTGTGGCTAATAATACCCCTACATCTTTGCTTTATCTGATAGTGATATCATTCCGTTATGGTTGCCTGCATCTCCATAGTGTATGTGTTTCAAAACCCGATGTCCTTCTTCTCTTGATAGGCAGCGTAGCAGCGGTCCAAGGAAATACTTCTTGTATAAAACCCCATCCATAAGGTCATATCTTCCTGCCTTTGACTGCATATTTCTAGCCTGTTTCAAATCCGTAGGAAACATTCCCTCTTTGAGGAAGAGATGGACTTCAGTTCTCCAATCTTCTTCGTTTTTGAAGTCTTCGTCTTCGTTCGCTCTTGTCATGATGTCATCTTTGTGGAAGTCATCAGCGATATCTTTCATCAAATCCTCGTCAGCAATATCCTCCCCTACATCGTCTTCATGATTTGTAGCAAGGGATTCCTTAATATGGACGATATGTATGCCAGTGCATCAGCGTGCCTAAGGTCTTTTCAGCATAGATGCCGAAATTTGATGCTAGGCACTTGGGATGCAAGGGTTTGGACCAAATACATGTATGCCGAGAGGGTCTCATCGTACACGTTGTATACTAGGCTTATCTGTCGTATGACCAGCTGTGAATCACTCGTCAGGCGTACCTCGGTTATACCCATTTTAATTATTAAACGAATAGCATGGACCACGGCTTCGTATTCGACGATGTTATTGGTATGTTCCTTAAACTCTAATCTTAGCGCATGCACGATTCTTTCTCCGGTGGGAGTAGTGATTACGATGCCTATGCCTGCCCCTTCTCTATTTCTTGATCCGTCTACGAAGACTTCCCATCGTCTTTGATTTGAAGGTTCGAGGACATCGACTGGGTATGCTCCTTCTTCTACTTCTGGTATGCCCCTTACTTCCTCGTCGTTACCCAAGGGTAGATCTGCTAAGAAATCTGCCAAGACTTGGGACTTCTAGGAATGTCGTATTTCGTGGATAATATTGAACTGATCGAGGTGAGTGTTCCATTTCGCTATCCTTCCCGCTTTCCCAGCGCTTTTGAGAATAGATTCTAACGGTGCTTTGCATGGAACACGGACGTAGTTGGTCAAGAAATAAGTCCTTAGCTTTTGGGTTGCCCATACTAGTGCCTGGATGAGAGTCTTGCTCACGTAGTAGATCGGTTGCTCTATCTTCGTATTTGTCTTGACCAATACCGCACTGACTGCATCCTTTGTTGCTTCTATATAAAGAGCCAATACCTCATCTGGATCGGGTTTTTGTAAGATCGGGATTGTTTCCAGATACTCTTTGATCTTCTGGAAAGCTTCTTCACACTCTGCGGTCCATTCAAACTTGCTTCCTTTTTTTAGGATGTTGAAGAAGGGTTTTCATTTGTCCGATGACCTGGCGATGAATCTTCCCAGAGTTGCTAAAGATCCGTTGAGTCTTTGGACTTCTTTCAGGTTCTTTGGGGACGACATTCCTATGATGGCCTGGATCTTAGCATGATCTACTTCAATGCCCCTCTTCGTTACTAGTAACCTAGGAATTTCCCTGTCATGACACCAAATGTGAATTTTTCTGGATTCACTTTCATGCTGTGTCTCCTCATGGCTTCGAAGATATCTCTCAGGTATTGATGGTAGTCCTTGCGCAGCTTACTTTTGACGAGCATATCATCCACATAAACTTCCAGGGTTTTCCCGGTCCATGGTTTGAAAATAACGTCGACCATCCTCTGATAGGTTTCCCCTGAGTTTCTAAGTTCGAAAGGCATTCTTGTGTAACAATAGAGGCCGTGCGGGGTGTAGAATGCAGTATGTTGTTGATCTTCTTCCGCCAGGGCTACTTGGTTGTAACCGGAATATCCATCCATAAGCGATAGTTCTTCGTACCATTCGACGGCTTCCACTAGTTGATCGATGCTTGGGAGTGGGTAGCTGTAAAGACCCTCAAGCTCGTCAACACTATTAGACTAGTCAAGAGACGAATTAGTCGATAATAACTCGATTAATTAGAGACGAAATATAATTAATAGATATTAATATAACAATGACCTAGAGAAGAAATTAGTACCACTGGATAGATATCGAAAAAATTACGCGGAATAGACTATTCGAACGTGTCGTTCGGATACCGAAACGAAGAAGTAATCATCAGATTCGTTTGAATCCTTGGCTGCCCATATCAATTTGTTGGGTGCGAATAGTAATTTTGGTCGGCCTTATCCTTAATCGACCGAGAAGATTCATTCTTCTTAACCTTTCTTTTCTTCTTCTTTCTTCTTTCTATTTTCTTTTCTCTCTTTCTCTTCTCTTTTCTTCTTTTGTTCTTCGCCTCTGGCGATTCTGTCAGTTCCTGAGGTTGTGAGGTCACGAGAAATAGATAAGTTATCATGAGCTGAGTAAGGTGGTATTGATGTTTATCAATTTCGGGAGAATAATAAAACTGATGATGCTGTAAATCGAAGATTAGGGTATCTGATATTCATTGGAGTTATGATTTCAGATGATTAAGAAGATATTTAAGGATGGGTTGGTCGATTTGATGATCATGGTGATGATGTTTTTGTTGATTCAAATTCGAAATATGTGATGAACTGAAGTAGGGTTTCTCTAAGAGTTGTGTAGAAGTTCAATTGATGATGAATAAGGAAGAATTAGAAGATGGGTTTATAGATTTGAAGATGTAGAGGGATGTTATTAGTGTGAATCTGAGAATCGAAGGTTTGAAAGTAAAATTAGGATTTCTCAGAAGATTTAATAGAAGTTTAATTAGTGATGAATAAGATGTTATTAAAGGTGGGTTTATCATGAATTGGAGTATGAGGTTGAAGGATAGCTCGAATTTAAGGTTAAGGGTTTGACTCTCTTTGAATGAAGGTTGTTGGATGTTGGCTGTGGTGAACTGACAGTTAAGGGAGGAGATTGTAATGGTTTGTTTGAGTGGAATCTCCTTGAGGTAATTGCTCTTCTGATCTGTTTAATGAAGTTGTTTACTATTATTGATTGAGTTGATAATTAAATTGAGAACTGAGATGTTTACTGAATTATTGTGTTGAATAATACTGAGATGGAGATATTTAATTGTAAAGATGATGCTGTTAATGGAGTTGAGTTGAGGTTATAGTTAGTTGAATTTTGTGATCATATTGTTGAACTGATAGAAAGGGGACTGTTAGGGTTGCAATTATATGAAATGGAATTTTTGGTGTAGTATTCAGAGATGCAGGACTAGGTGGTGTTGGAGTTATTGGAGTTTGATTGTACATAAATGTGTAATGGGATCGTACAGAGGTAGTGTTATGCTGAGTAGCAGTTAAAGGTGGCGGTGCTGCCTTTGTGGTCGAAATTACAGAACTGGAGTTAGAGGGAGTAATGAAACCGTGGTCGAATCAGATGCCTGTGATGATGTTGTTGTTATGGGTTGTCTGCATGTACGACTGTTGTTGAACGGGTGATGCTTATGAAGCTCAGAATTAATGGATATGGAATGGAGCTGTGTTGGTGGTAACGAGAGCAAGGAAATGGTGTTAGTGGTACTAATCGTTTGTGTAATGGGTTGGTTATGGCAGAATTGTTGAAGTTCAGGGGATATGAATGAATGGGTATGTGTATGAATCTCATATGGATACAAGGTGTTGTATGAGCTGAGATGTTGAGTTGTGTTGTTGTCTGTAAGCTGGTGTTAGATCGGTGGCAGGGGAGAGTAGTGTTGTAATGAAGCCACAAGATTATGGAGGAACAAGTTGAATGGAATGTTATGTGGTTGAGTTATAAGAATGAAGATTTAGATGAATGTGTTGGGTTAAACCTCTCTAGTGAAGGCTTAAAGTTGCAATTGCAGGTAGGCTTAAATACAGTTGTATTGAATTATTGAATTCTATATGAATGAATTGATTGTTTGTTTGTGTTCAGTCTAGTGGAATTGATGTAAGAAATGTAGCTTCTATAGGAATTAAGCCTATTTGTCATCCCAGTCAGTTGAGTTAACCTTAACTGACTCTTTTGCCTGACTGAGTTAACTCATTAACCAGACCTGACTCAGTGAACCTTGACTGAGTTGGACCATTGACTTAGTTGACCTAGACTTGACCTTGGACGGATGTGGACTGTTAGTTGACCATTTGACCGTCGAAGGATCGTTAGTTGACCCAGTTGGGTCAGACCTTGTACTAATGGGCCGAGTCTAGTGTACTTGGGCTTAGACCTAGTATTTCTATTGTGACTGTTTTGACCTCTTATGGTCCGAATTAGCCTTTGGTTTCTTCTACAAAGTTGTAGATATTCATAAGACATATCTAATGGACTATAGGACCAATCTAATTGAATTAGTGAGCGTTTAGATGCGCTAAAGATGGATTAATAAAATATGTAGAACTTTAAATGGGCCTAGAATCATTAGACTTCTTGTATGATTCTTTTGTGAGCCTTTTGGATAGATTCTTAGACTGCTTGTATGATTAACAGTTAATCTATTTAACAACGATCGATTCAAAGGATGAACCAGTGGATCATGAATTTTTAGGTAGGCGTGGCTTGTCATCAAAAGAGGTGGGAATGCATTTAACTCTTTTGAAACCATTGTTGTTTCTTTTATAAAAGTTTATGTTTAATAAACTCATGCATTGTCCGCTGTGCATTTCATGCATTGTTTAGTTTGCATTATGATTGTTTTGTTGATTCTTTGAATCTTTCCATGAATTGGAAAGGACTTGTAATGTATGTCATTATGAATTTTTGTTATGGGAAATGAGAATTTCCACGTGTGGTATATAGGATACGCTCCTTCATTTATATCTACATGAATTCAGCTTTTATGCTTATTAGGTGTGGAACAACCCGGCATCAATATATCTATGTAGGTGTGGAAAAACCCGGCATCACTATTATATATTGTTTGAAGAAGGAGTTTGTCCATATACATGTCTGTGCATTTCTAGTGACTTAGTGACTTTGATGTTTGGGAAAACATGTATTGTTTTCCATATCTTGCTCATGATTTCTTTAAAGTTAAATGTTATTCCTACTGGGCACCCCTTCTAGGGATGATGTGCTCACCCATTCCCACTTTCAGTTTCAGAGACAGATCAGAGTTGCGCAGCGAAAGCTTCAAGGGTTGATTTCGTTAGTTAGTTAACTTCGGCTATGTTTATTATGTTGTATATTCTATTTGTAAACCAAATGACTATTGTATATGTATCATTTGAGAGAAGTTCTTGTATATATATATTTATGAGCGGGGCTAGTTTTGGGTTAAGTTTTTGTAGCAGATTTGTAAATTGAATGTTTAAGTAAAAAAAATTTTGCTAGGAAAGAAAGATATATTGAAAAGTAGAAAGTTACATCATACTTGGGTTAAATGGAGGAAATCTATCCAACCATTCACCGGATACATTGAATCTTCTACTATATTTGGCTGCTTTATCATCGCAACCGTTAAAATCCCTACCAATAAACTCAGTTTTAACAAAACTTAAATCACTTAGGATAAAAAGAAAATCTTCTAAAATGGAGTTATTGGACCAGCTAATCTGATCCATACTTTTATTTAGAAAGGAGATAACATTTTTGGCGTCGCTACTAAAGAAGACTTTGGTGTGACCTCTTTCTTTGACCCACCTAGCGACTTCAAGTAAGGCCGGGCATTCGACTTCTTCTTCTAATTCATCGCTCGCCACGCAACCTGTCTTGCATCCTTTGTAGTCACCTACTTGGTCAAAAATCACAATACCAACACCAGACTTATTAGTATCTTTATCATAAGAAGCATCGTAGTAAACAATATAACAATCTTCTGGAAGGTAATCATTAGATGGAGATACATGCTGATAACTAACAGAAGAATTATCATTATTACCACTAGCAATAGCGCCATTTGTATCACTAATAAGTTTAGAAGCCAGTCTGGCAGTACTTAGAACATTAAGTGGTTTTTGCTGAAAGATGTGAAAACATCTATCCCTCCACAGACACCATGCTGTGGTTAGAAAAGAGTAGCACAAGTCATTGTTGGATAAGAGATATTTGTTAATCCAATCACAAATATTAGCTACAGTGGTAGAATCATGAAGCACCATATTACCAAACGACAAAGAAGCCCAAACAGATCTAGAGAAAGGACAGAGAAGGATTAGATGCTCAAATTGTTTCAAGAGAATTAGTATCACACATGCTACAAGTATTATCCTGATTCGGTCTAAAAACAGACAACCTATTCTTAGTAGGTAGAATTACTTCAATGCATTTTCACAAGAACAATTGTATTTTTGGCAAGAGGGAAGCTCTCCGAAGATTCTTATAGATAAGATTAGCCTGGGTACTAGGGTCGCCAACAGGAAAATCACCAGCCAAAAGCTTGTAAGCCGACTTGACAGTAAACCTACCATTTTTAGTGAAAGGCCAAATCAATCTGTCTTGCCCTGTTATAGGAATCCTAATGTTCATGATTTTCTGGTAATTATCATGTGTGAAAAAAGCTTGCACCAATTCTGCATTCCAAGTATTACTATCTTTATCAATCAAGTTGTTCACATGCATATTGGGATTAGGATAACAGATGCATAAGGGAGAAGACATGTTAGGCACCCAATTATCAATAAAAGCATGAATACTATCACCATTTCTAACTTCCCAAATAGCATTATGCTTAATAATGCTAAGGCCATGACTTATACTCTTCCAAACCCAGGAGGTATCCCTAATTGATTTATGATGCAAAGGGTGACAGTTTTTGAAATATTTACATTTCAAAATTTTGAACCATAGTTCATCTTCAGAGTAAATGAGCAACCATGCAGTTTTAGCCAAAAGTGCTTCATTGGTAAACTTAAGACTCCTAAAACCTAGCCCACCTCTCATTTTATGTGTACAAACTTTATCCCATTTTTTTGGATAAGAACCCCCACTTGATCCTTTCCCCCACCAGAAATCTCTTTGGGCCTGCTCCATTTTGTGAATGAGATTATTTGGTAGAAGGAAGGAATTCATGTGATAGATGGGGGAAGAATTCAAGACATTGTTGACCATGACAGAATACCTGATTGGGACAACTGCTTACCCTTCCACTTAGCGACCCCGTTAGCAAAGTGATCCGCAAGAAAAGAGAAAGTATCAGTTTTTGACCTCTTCAGGAAAAGAGGAATGCCCAGATGTTTATCATTAGGATCAATTTTCTTAACATTAAGATATCTAATGAGGGAAACACAATGATCCGGATGGACATTCTTACTAAAGAAGCATCCAGATTTTTGGAAATTTATCACTTGACCGGAAATGAGACTAAAATCCTTAATGGGAGACATTAAGTTATTAGCCTCATCATGGGTGGCTTTAGTGAATAAAAGACAATCATCAGCAAAGAGGAGATGAGAAATACTTGGGGCCTCTTTGCTGACTTTAAAACCATGAATAAGATTACATTGTTCAGCATGATTCAAATAACAAGAAAAAGCCTCCATACATAAAATGAACAAATAAGGATATAATGGATCACCTTGTCGGAGACCTCTACTAGGTTTATAAGAAGTACATGGTGATCCATTAAGTAAAACAGAGATACTAGTGGTGCTAATACATTGGAAAATGATCTCACACCAAGAGTCGGAAAATCCAAAGCATTTGAGAACATCAATTAAAAAGGACCACTCCACTCTATCGAAAGCTTTCGACATATCCAATTTTAGACCCATAATGCCACATTTGTTTTTTTTCCTTTTCTTCTTCATAGAATGCACTAACTCTTGGGCAATAATCACATTGTTATGTATATTCCTATTTGGAACATAGGAAGATTGAAAAGGTGATATCATTTTGCCTAATAGTGGTTTCATTCTATTCACAATAATTTTAGAAATTATCTTATAACTAGTATTGCATAATGATATTGGGCTAAAGTCAGCAGGTGTGATGGGATTGTTGACTTTAGGTATAAGAGACATAAATGTATGGTTCATTTCTTTCAGCAAATGTTTAGAGTGAAAAAAACTTTGAACAGTTCTGAAAACATCATTTTCCACTAATTCAATGTTCTGTTTACAGAAACCTGGTGGAAATCCATCCGGTCCCGGAGCAGACCATGAACACATTTGCTTAATTGTGTCTCTAACCTCTTGCAAAGTAATGAGACTCAATAATTTGTCATTGTCCTCATTAGTTATAAAAGGGTTTATGCAATTTAGAAAATTTCTATTCCGAAAAGGATTAGATGTTGCACTAATTGAGCTAAAGTGGCTTACCAATAGCTCTTCAAGTTGGTTCCTATCCTTAGACCATTGGCCATTGCTCAATTTTAGGGAACTAATATGATTGAAGTGCCTTCTTCGATTCACATAAGTGTGGTAGAAATTAGTAATTCTATCATGCCCTTAATGTACTCGACTCTAGACGTTTGAGCATAAAAGTCCTCTTGGATTTTATGCCAATGCTCCAACTGTGTTTCAACCTGCTTAATAGCCTCAAGGTTCTGAATAGTACTTGTTTGATTATTCGAGCATGAAGTTGAGATCCAAGAGATATAACTTTCTGATTTATATTTCCAAAATGCGAAACATTCCATTTTTTCAAATCTGTTTTAACATTCCTAAGTCTGTTAACAAATTGAAAAGCATGGGACCCTCTAACAGGAATAGAGAAAGCATTTTTAATCACACTATGTGAAGAAGGATCACTAAACCAACATTTATAATATCCGTAGGGTCTTTTACCTTGATTAGATTGGGTATTGGTAACCAAGATAATTGGTAAATGATCTGAACCTATTGAGTCAATATGAAAAACTTTGGAATTTGCATAGTGACTCAGCCACAAACCATTTACCAAAGCCCTATCCAGTCTGGCTCGAATATTGTCATTGCCAGACTGTCTATTAGACCATGTGAAATGAGAACCTACAAAGCCTAAGTCAGATAAATCCGACTTATCAATAATTTGCTGAATAATAGGGAATTATTCAGTAGTTGGACACGTAAAAGTAGATCTTTCATGGGCGAACATGGTAATATTTAGGTCACCAATGAGGACCCATGGAAGGTTAGCTTGTTCCCCAATCTGGCTAATATAATCCCATTGTTGTAACTTCTCGTCATGGTATACGGAACCATAGAGAAAGCTAGCAAGGAATTCATGTTTACTAGGATCATAAGAAACGATAGCATTTATCATTTTATCCGAGTAATCTACTATTTCTAAATTGAAACCACTCTTCCACATTAAAGCTATGCCACCGGAGAGACCAGCAGATGGGTATATCCAATTGTTAGGATAGCTGAATCTTCTCAAATATTGGCTCATTTTAGTGGAATCATTTTTGGTTTCACACAAGAAAATCACATCAGGGTTTTGGCTCTTAATAATATTACCTAATGTAGTTCTAGTTGTAGGGTTGCCGAAGCCCTGACAATTCCACGACAAAATTCTCATAGTGACAGGAATCAAAAGGCTATAACTACAAATAGGTGAAAGCGAACAGACACGAATGATGTACAAAGAAAGATGTAAGTGCAACTTCAGGGATAAATCTATGAAGACAGTAAACCCAACCAGATACAGTACTACAAAGCAGCCAAACCAAACAAAGAAATCAAAATAGACAGCTGAATCAATTGAACTGCATTCAACAATGCAGTCTGAACAAACATATAAGTCTAAGAAGTCAATAAATTCAACCAAGCACAGAACTAGATTGTAACAGATCTGATTAGTTTTATCAACAACCAAATTTGTAATTCTAATCAGGAAATTGATGAAATTGATAACAGAGAGCTTGAGAGCACTAAACACACAAAAGCAGTGTAGGAACTCAATACCAACAGTGACAAGATGAAATATCAGAAAATAACAGTGGTTGTTGCCTTTAACGTGTTCAAGAAAGAAGTTCTTAAGGGGTTTTATCACATGCAAACTACGAGTAATTAATAGGGAGAAGCTGCACTCATGACAGGAATTAGGGTTTGAAAATTAGGGGAAATTAAATTAAGGATAATAAATACCTTATTAGCAGTACCCATGTCATTAATTAGTGTAAGATTTTCCTCAATTGCAGTATCCTTATCAACTTCCTCCATTTCCACACCTTCCATAGGTTCAGTTAGGTTGCCGGAAACAGTCTCAAGGTGATTACCGATCGTATTTGGAGCTGAGATTTTCGAAGTGATTTGATTAGGTCGAGTGATTGATGGATTAAGAAGATTAGGGATTGATTGTTTAGGGTCAATGTTGTTTGAAGAAGACCCAGCAACTCCATTTCGAGAGCGTTTGTTTTGACTCTCCACTGTATTATCATAATCATCTTCGATGCTATCAGTGGGTAAGGACCCATCTCTAGGGTTATTGCCACCATTTGTGTTAACGGCACTTGCATTTTTCCGAGGGGCTGCCACGACTACAAATTCTACCTCTTGTTCCCGACTCCAGATTTCATATTCTTCAGCTGACATAGAATCAAGTTTTAACTGCTGCGCAACTTGTTCGCAATTATTATCTGAGTGATCAATAACAAAGCATTCATCGCATAAGTTGTAGGGTTGCTTTTCCCAATGATATTTCACCCAAGCTTCGCCTTCAAATGTTGTTCTTAGCCAAGCCCCTCTCTTAAGTGGGGATGTTAACTCCATTCTGATCCTTGCCTTCACCATTCTACCAATCCTTGGATGTGCATTAGGGGGATCAATTTCAATTCTTTCCCCTCCTAAGTCCTGAATAATCTCATCTATCATAGACACGTTTAGGTGTTCTAATTGAAGGTTTCTGAACTTGACCGTCCAATTTTGATGAAGAAATTTAGCATCTGCCAACGGTATCCTTGGATTGTAATTAATAACAGCCAGCAAGTAACCTTTTACAGTCCATGGGGACTTGTTAATGATATACTCTTGGTTTTGGGTGGTTCTGAACTTGAAGACGAAGAGATTAGGACCCATAACTTTTGTTTCCATGTTTTTGTTTTTCTTCCAAATTGCATTGATCTCATCTAATACTTCCCTGACTTCCAAAACCTCCGCGCAAAAGATCTTACCAAGCACACTGTTGGACCACTCATCAGCAGCATTGTTAATAACTTGAACAGATCCCAGTGTTCTTCTTTGAGGTGTGACCATCCCAATATTAGTATGTTGCATTTGAGAAGTGATGCTAGAGACTTGAATAAGGGAATTAGTCGCCATGATAGGACGCTGAAAATTGCACAGGAAGAGACGATTGGTCTTTGGAATGAATATTGCTTTAGGTTTTTTCTGATGTGAATGAGACGAAGTGAATAGGATATTTATAAAAAAGATGACCTTGTCGCTTCTAAGATGATTTTTTTCCTGAACGGAAATCGACCTATATGGAAGTTTCTTTTTACTAAAATTACGCCAATAATTATTGATGCTGAAGATACGCCATGAAATGCAGTAACGGCAGAAACCGTTAGGTTGCTGACGGGGTATGGGACTTTCCATATTCTGGATCTTTAATGGAGGAACTGAAAACTTACGCCAATAATTATTGATGCTGAAAATACGCCATCAAATGCAGTAACGGCAGTAACTGTTTGGTTGCTGACGGGGTATGGGACTTTCCATATTCTGGATCTTTGGTGGAGGAACTGAAAACCGGTGATTGAACTTGAATGATGGAGGTGATGGAGAGAATGACGATGGGAAATTTATATCCAGATTGTGATCAAATTGGTAAGAGATAACTTTAAGCAACCTATATGGAACCATCATGGAGGTGACGGAGAGCACAACTGCTAGAAAGAGCACAACTGCAGGAGGATGCACCACTGCTAGCATTGAATCAAAAACCCTTGTTGCAGAAAAACCACCACTGGAATAAACACAACTGCTTAAACTTACGACTGATTAAGAGACATGGATGTTGTAACAAAGAGATTAGTTATCCATAACAAAGAGAAAAATATAAAGGTTAGAAAAGAAAATAAAGCTTAAGAGATAAACAGGGAAGAAAGCAAAGACAAAAAGTAAATCAAGACGCAAAACTCCTATTGAATCACACTTAAAATTCTCAACTTTAAAAATTATAATTATGTTTTTTTTTTTTTTTTTTTTTTTTTGCTAGGATGATGGTTCATCCAGCACCAAATTTTCCACCTAATATTTCTTTTGCCAGAAGTATATTCATCTATGATTCATCTTATCAGAACCATCAAGACTTTGAACACTTCATCAACAAAACTATATAAGAAACTGTAAATTGAAGCTGAAAAAGGGCGTTAATTAACTGTCGGTGTTTCAAGTATGTTTGTTTTGGTGCTTGCGTACACACAAGAAAATCACATCAGGGTTTTGGCTCTTAATAAGATTACCTAATGTAGTTCTAGTTGTAAATGATTTAGATTCTTAGTGCCTCTTTATTTAGCTAATCTCTTGGATTAGTCAGCTGCTAGCTTAGAGGGCACTACAAAGTTGGTATCAGAGCTCACTATTAGATCTTATATGGGAAATTATAGGGATAGCCAGTGCCAGATAGTGAACTAGATTAGTTTAGAACTGGGTTGAGGTGTGAGATAAATCATAATCACTAAAAACAGTTAATAACTAAAAGATAAATTAAATTGATTGAGTTGTTTGTTTTGTTGTTTATATATGTAATGAAGTAAAAAAATTGTAGGATACACCTATAACTTTAGCGAATAAGGATTTGAGATTAATTAATTTAAAAAGTAGAAACACGTAGACAATCTAATACTATAAAAATAGTGAGATTAATATTATTGATAGATCTTGTAAATCACATAGAAATTTATTGAACACCTTGATTTATGTGTAGAATCAATAGTTTATAATTACATAAATGCTAATAATATTGTTGGGACTAAATAATATTTCTAAGAGTAGTTAGAATAATAGTTCAAACCATCAATGTCAATAATAAAAATATTATAACAGTAATTATAAATGATAATAAAAGTAATAATAATTTTGATAAATAATGTTAGCATTTCTAAAATAGTATCATATTGAACTTAAACTAACAAATATAAAAATAATATGGATATACACCGATAAAAATAATAATTATGTTTAATTAACTATGGGAAATTATTTACGCTCAACTATAATTAAGTTCTGTAAACTAAATTAATTACAAATTATCTATAATTAAATAAATGACTTAGTGAACTTCTAAAATGAAATAAATATATCCAAAGTAGTAATAATAGTATTCGAATAATTAGGCTAGCGGAAATTCATAATAGATTGTGTTTGGAAAATTTATATAAAGGTATTACAGTAATGTTAAAAAAAAAAAAAAGATTACATATTATAAGACGTAAAATCGAAATTGGATTACTTATATTGATAAATAAATATAAATAATAATAATAATAATGATAAATAAATTAATGATTAAATTACTTAAAATGATGTAAACTATTTATATAATTTACGAAGTAAAATTTTAAGCTAGTTCAGTTACAATAGAATTTAGAGATTAATTTGTCATAATAAGTTAGCATTTAATTAATCCAGCACTGGAGAATAGTGAAGGTTGTGTTTTCTCTGTTCGTAGGAAGGCATTGTTGGGCTTGGCCAACCTTGATAGGGCAACAGCGCATTCGAGAGAGGACCGATCATAGAAATTTAGTATAATTATTTTAGAAACCAATAGATGTAAGTTCACTTAGAAAGACTTGTAGGATTCTTCCTTGAAGTTAGAGAAAGATATCTTATAAAATAGACATTAGTTTAAGAAACTTAGACTTCCCTATTTGATAGAATCTAAATCAGTGTAGTTGAACTTAGATTTACAAATTTTAGATTTTAGTTTATAAAGCCATATACATTTGTGCTTTGTTTTATGATGTTTGCTCTTAGACAAGAGACGGGATCACCTTATAAGGTGGGGAGTTTTTTTAAAGATTAGAAGGATGTTTGATTTTCGAGGACGAAAATGTATAAGGTGGGGAGAATGTAAAGACCCTCAAGCTCGTCAACACTATTAGACTAGTCAAGAGACGAATTATCCGATAATAACTCGATTAATTAGAGACGAAAGTTAATTAATAGAGATTAATCTAACAATGACCTAGAGACGAAATTAGTACCACTGGATGGATCTCGAAAAAATTACGCGGAATAGACTATTCGAACGTGTCGTTCGGATACCGAAACGAAGAAGTAATCATCAGATTCGTTTGAAGCCTTGGCTGCCCATATCAAATTTTTGGGTGCGGTTAGTAATTTTGGTCGGCCTTATCCTTAATCGACCGAGAAGATTCATTCTTCTTAACCTTTCTTTTCTTCTTCTTTCTTCTTTCTATTTTCTTTTCTCTCTTTCTCTTCTCTTTTCTTCTTCGTTCTTTCGCCTCCGTGATTCAGCCGATTCTGAGGTTGTGAGGTCACGAGAAATAGATAAGTTATCATGAGCTGAGTAAGGTGGTGTTGATGTTTATCGATTTCGGGAGAATAATAAAACTGATGATGCTGTAAATCGGAGATTAGGGTATCTGATATTCATTGGAGTTATGATTTCAGATGATTAAGAAGATATTTAAGGATGGGTTGGTCGATTTGATGATCATGATGATGATGTTTTTGTTGATTCAAATTTGAAATATGTGATGAACTGAATTATGGTTTCTCTGAGAGTTGTGTAGAAGTTCGATTGATGATGAATAAGGAAGAATTAGAAGATGGGTTTATATATTTGAAGATGTAGAGTGATGTTATTAGTGTGAATCTGAGAACCGAAGGTTGGAAAGTAGAATTAGGATTTCTCAGAAGATTTAATAGAAGTTTAATTAGTGATGAATAAGATATTATTAAAGGTGGGTTTATCATGAATTGGAGTATGAGGTTGAAGGATAGCTCGAATTGAAGGTTAGGGGTTTGACTCTCTTTGAATGAAGGTTGTTGGATGTTGGCTGCGGTGAACTGACAGTTAAGGGAGGAGATTGTAATGGTTTGTTTGAGTGGAATCTCCTTGAGGTAATTGCTCTTTCCGATCTTTTAATGAAGTTGTTTCTCATTATTGATTGAGTTGATAATTAAATTGAGAACTGAGATGCTTACTGAATTATTGTGTTGAATAATACTGAGATGGAGATATATAATTGTAAAGATGATGGTGTTAATGGAGTTGAGTTGAGGTTATAGTTAGTTGAATTTGGTGATCATATTGTTGAACTGATAGAAAGGGGACTGTTAGGGTTGCAATTATATGAAATGGAATTTTTGGTGTAGTATTCAGAGGTGCAGGACTAGGTGGTGTTGGAGTTATTGGAGTTTGATTGTACATAAATGTGTAATGGGATCGTACAGAGGTAGTGTTATGCTGAGTAACAGTTAATGGTGGCGATGCTGCCTTTGTGGTCGAAATTACAGAACTGGAGTTAGAGGGAGTAATGAAACCGTGGTCGAATCAGATGCCTGTGATGATGTTGTTGTTATGAGTTGCCTGCATGTACGACTGTTGTTGAACGGGTGATGCTTATGAAGCTCAGAATTAGTGGATATAGAATGGAGCTGTGTTGGTGGTAGCGAGAGCAAGGAAGTGGTGTTAGTGGTATTAATCGATTGTGTAATGGGTTGGTTATGGCATAATTGTTGAAGTTCCGGGGATATGAATGAATGGGTCTGTGTATGAATCTCATATGGATACAGGGTATTGTATGAGCTGAGATGTTGAGTTGTGTTGTTGTCTGTAAGCTGGTGTTAGATCGGTGGCATGGGAGAGTAGTGTGGTAATGAAGCCACAAGATTATGGAGGAACAAGTTGAATGGAATGTTATGTGGTTGAGTTATAGGAATGAAGATTTAGATGAATGTGTTGGGTTAAACCTCTCTAGTGAAGGCTTAAAGTTGCAATTGCAGGTAGGCTTAAATACAGTTGTATTGAATTATTAAATTCTATATGAATGAATTGATTGTTTGTGTTCAGTCTAGTGGAATTGATGTAAGAAATGTAGCTTCTATTGGAATTAAGCCTATTTTTCATCCCAGTCAGTTGAGTTAACCTTAACTGACTCTTTTGCCTGACTGAGTTAACTCATTAACCAGACCTGACTCAGTGAACCTTGACTGAGTTGGACCGTTGACTTAGTTGACCTGGACGTGACCTTGGACGGATGTGGACTGTTAGTTGACCATTTGACCGTCGTCGGATCTGTTAGTTGACCCAGTTGGGTCAGACCTTGTACTAATGGGCCGAGTCTAGTGTACTTGGGCTTAGACCTAGTATTTCTATTGTGACTGTTTGGACCTCTTATGGTCCGAATTAGCCTTTGGTTTCTTCTACAAAGTTGTAGATATTACATATCTAATGGACTATATGACCAATCTAATTGAATTAGTGAACGTTTAGATGCGCTAAAGATGGATTAATAAAATATGTAGAACCTTAAATGGGCCTAGAATCATTAGACTTCTTGTATGATTCTTGTGTGAGCCTTTTGGATAAATTCTTAGACTGCTTGTATGATTAACAGTTAATCTATTTAACAACGATCGATTCAAAGGATGAACCAGTGGATCATGAATTTTTAGGTAGGCGTGGCTTGTCATCAAAAGAGGTGGGAATACATTTAACTCTTTTGAAACCATTGTTGTTTCTTTTATAAAAGTTTATGTTTAATAAACTCATGCATTGTCCGCTGTGCATTTCATGCATTGTTTAGTTTGCATTATGATTGTTCTGTTGATTCTTTGAATCTTTCCATGAATTGGAAAGGACTTGTAATGTATGTCATTATGAATTTTTGTTATGGGAAATGAGAATTTCCACGTATGGTATATAGGATACGCTCCTTCATTTATATCTACATGAATTCAGCTTTTATGCTTATTAGGTGTGGAACAACCCGGCATCAGTAAAGCTATGTAGGTGTGGAAAAACCCGGCATCACTATTAGATATTGTTTGAAGAAGGAGTTTGTCCATATACATGTCTGTGCATTTCTAGTGACTTAGTGACTTTGATGTTATGGAAAACATGTATTGTTTTCCATATCTTGCTCATGATTTCTTTAAAGTTAAATGTTATTCCTACTGGGCACCCCTTCTAGGGATGATGTGCTCACCCATTCCCACTTTCAGTTTCAGAGAAAGATCAGAGTTGCGCAGCGAAAGCTTCAAGGGTTGATTTCGTTAGTTAGTTAACTTCGGCTATGTTTATTATGTTGTATATTCTATTTGTAAACAAAATGACTATTGTATATGTATCATTAGAGAGAAGTTCTTGTATATATATATTTCTGAGCGGGGCTAGTTTTGGGTTAAGTTTTTGTAGCAGATTTGTAAATTGAATGTTTAAGTAAATGATTTAGATTCTTAGTGCCTCTTTATTTAGCTAATCTCTTGGATTAGTCAGCTGCTAGCTTAGGGGGCGCTACAGTAGCTGTCCTTTGGGCACGCCTTATTGAGGTTGGTGAAATCGATGCATATTCGTACTCCCCCATTTTTCTTGGGAACGATGACCATGTTTGAAATCCATGTTGGGTATTTGACCTCCTTGATGAATCCCGCTTTTAGAAATTTACCCTCTTTTTCGATTGCTTGGTGATACTCTGGTGCTAACTTTCGTACTTTCTTCCTGAAAGGTGTGGCGCCTGGTTTTATACGAAGTTCATGTTAGATTATCTTTGGATCGATTCCCGGCATGTCTCCTAGCTTCCATGCAAAGATATCTGTATATTCTGTGATTAGCTTGATCAGGGCTACTTCTCTGTCTTCATCCATCAGGGTTCCTATTTTAATCATTTTCGGGTTTTCTTTGGTCCCTATATTGATCTTCTTTACTTGTTCTACGGGTGTGAATGTGGGCTTTGTTTCCCCTAGGAGAGGGGCGTTCTTTAATTGCTATTTGGTGGGCTCTTCAGCTGTTGAAGTCCTTGCTTCAGCATTTAGAACGATGCTTCCCTTGCTCAAACTTTTCCCTGAGATCTCTTCGAGATAAAGATCAATTGCTTTTTCCTTGGCAGCTTCTTTGTTGCGACTCCTTCGAGATTTCCGCTGCTCATCTTGTTCGTTATTGAGCTGATTTTATAGAGCTTGGCATTCTTGGGCCGTAACCTGATCTCCCTTTATCTCCATTACCCCTTCGGGTGTTGGAAATCTAAGGTACTGATGATAGGTTGCTGCTACTCCTTTGAGTTTGTGTACCCATTTCCTACCGATGATAGCATTGTAGGGAGAGGGTGCGTCTACTACGCTGAATCGAGTATCCACCTTCATTGGTCCTGCGTCAACTTGTAGGACAATATCACCTAACGGTTTTATTGGTTCCCCATTGAATCCATAGATGGTATAGTACGAGAAAATCAACTGCTCGTCATTGAGCTCCATTCGCTTGAATGTGTTATAGAACAGAACATTAACTCAACTGACCTCCCTCCGTTGATGAGGACTTTCTTGATATTACACCCAGCCACTGGTAGCGTGAGGACCAAAGGATCATTGTGATCTTCCATGTCCTCCTCGACATCATCGTCCTCAAAGGTCAACGGCGCGTTCATCCATTGCTCGTGTTCCTCAACTTCTACTCCATCGACTTTGTATAGCTCGCAGTAGTCCTCGAATTGCTTCCTTAGCCTTTTTCCTATCTGTGCCGTTAGCGAGGGTCCGGTAACATCGGAACAAGAGATGGTATTTAGCGTTCGGTTTCCTTCGGGTAGCTGAACTTGTTTGCTTCGTTTGGTCCTATCTTCGGTGTTTGCCTTCTGTATGTACTGCGTGAGGTCACATGCGTCAATCAACTTTTGGATCATGATCTTAAGATTCTTGCATTTCTCGGTTTGATGGTCGTTGAAGCAATGGTACTCGCAGTAATCCCTTGACTTTTCGGACCTTGGGGGATGCTTTCCTTTGGACCAAGGCCACTCCAGATTTTCTCGATCCTTGATTTCTCTTAGGATGCGGGTGTAGCTTGTGTTCAGCTTGGTGTAAACTTGGTCTTCGAATTTCTGGTCATCCCGTCGACGATCATCCCTTCGCCCTCTCGCATCCTCGCTGGGTCTTTAAGTTGAACCGCCCCTCTTTGACCCGCTGGCTTGTTCTACCGAATGGGTTCGTTGAGATCTTTGAGTCTGGGCTCTGGGATTTTCCCGCTGGATTTCTTCTAATCTCGGGTGCTTTTCAATGATTACTCAGAGATCTCCTTCAGTCGTTGGGATGCTTCCATGAATTTCTACAAAGAGCGGGCTCATCCTGTCTAATCCCCATTTGTAGCAGTTGATGCTGACCACCGCATCTACGTTTCCTATTGCCTGGCAAATCTTGTGCCACCTGTCAGCGTATTCCCTGGTTGTTTCTTTGTAATTGATCGCTAATGATAATAACTTATCTATTCCCGCGTTAACAGCCTTGTTGTACATATTAGTTCCTAAGAACTTCTCGGTAAGTTGTTTATATGAGTCGATGTAGTTGGGGGGAGATTATCGAACCAAGAAAGGGTCGATCCTTTCAGACTTGAAGGGAAGTATCTGCGGAGGATTGCGTCGTCCTGGTCTCATCGTGCTAACATGAGATTATAATACCGAAGATGAGCCGCGGGATCGCTAGATCCATCATAACATTCAAACGCTGGGATGGAACACTTCTGTGGAATGAGGGTTCTGGCGAGATGCAGTACTAACGGGGTGGTATTGGCTTCTTTCATCACCTCTTCCAGTCTTCCTCCCCCTTGTCTAGATTTTAGTTGCTTGATCTCAGCCATCATTTCAGCGCGAAGGTCCTCCACCGCATGCTGATTATCATCGTACGTTGTGTTTCGCCTTGATCTTTGATCTTCGCTGTCAAAGTAGTCCGAGTCTTCTGGAACATAGTCTAGATAGCTGGGCCTATTTCCTCTAGCTATTATTCGGTTCAAATGCTCGGTATTTGCTGCATTTGTTACGACCATTCTTCGGTCGTGATTTGGCTCAGTGCTTTAGAGTTAGCTTCGTGCAGGGTTTCGTTATGCTGGAGCGTCGCTCCTAAGCTTTGGGCGATTTTGTCTCTGAGCTCTTGATTTTCTCGTGCCAGCAATGCAACCGTTTCTGTGTACACCATTTGGCTCCTCTTTAGATCCTCAAGCTCTGCCATCAATTGGGGATAATGGTTTGATCCTTGATTCGGGTACTGTGTCCGTCCACCTTTGAGGGCCATGATATGATCTTCATCTACCGTTTGGATTAGGGGTATGAGAGGTTCGATACGCACTACCTGTAGCTCTTCATGCGGGGGTAAAGGTTGGTTTCTTGTCAGCAACGGTTGGGTTATTGGAAGAGTCTGGTTTTGCTCGTCTATTGGCGGCATCCCGAAGGCTGGCTGCGGTATTGACGATTCTGCAGCCCCTTCCCGTTGCTCGAGGGCGCGAGTAGCTGTTGCGGATTTCACTGCGGCGGCCTTGACTACATCTGCTCTAGCCGCATTGGATTTTGCTGCGGTCTGCTCGGATGCATCGACTTTTCTTTGCTACCGCCTTGAGAGAGCTCCGCCGCCGCATTGTTTGCATTCGATGGAGAGGTGATTTCTACCGCATCATCTTACAGTTCGCCGCTTTGACTTTTCGCCCTTACGCTTGCTTTGCGTGTTATGACTGGTGTTGTCCTTGGTGTTTCTTTGGACGACGCTTTGGCTTTTTCCGCATTCTTCGTGTTTTCCATCTTCGCTTTTTTCGCCTGCACAGTTCAAACATCGTCGAAAATCCAATATCCATGTGGATCATGTTAGCAAAGTTAATATACGCACGTAGATCCAGGGTATGCAGTAAAGAAGGTTGTTTAAGAGGTCATGGGTTTAGACGGAAAACTTGGAGGGACAAATCCAGTAATCGAAAACATGGACTTTCTCAAAGATTTGGGAAATCCTCTTTACGGGAAAATCATTTAAAGCCAAAAAATAAGGATATTTCTACGAAGGACGCGAGTCTTAAAATCTTGAGCATGGAGGATATACGACATACTAGATAAAACACAGATCTGTAAAATTTTCCTTAGGTAGATATAGAAAACTTCAGAAAGTACAATGATCTGTGGGTTTCGCACCTGGGAAGCATAAATACTTTTTAAGATAAGTATAAATCTAGTGGTTTCAAATCATCCCTGAATAATAAACTTCAAACCCTACGCAGAAAATTGGTTTTCAAAGACAAATTTCGAAGATCATCTCAAATCCGAACACTATGATTTAGAGGATAGTACGGGGAGACGGAAAATAAACAATCACAGATAAGATAAATCTTTTACCGGGACAGACTCCCTGTTTCTAGCGCCAGATTGTGAACACAAGAATTACGATGGCATCCCCGTGTACACAAACAATATTCGCATTTGTAAATACCGACGTTGCAAGACTAAGAACAGAAGTGGAATAATGCTAAATACGATGACTCATGGACTCAGAGTCTTCAGACTCGTCATTGTCCAGTAAAGGGGGAATTGATTTAGCGATTCTACGTGGTTAAAGTGCACATATCATAAAATATAATACTAATAACAGGAAATACGGTGCAAAAATATAAATAAGACAGTGATTTACGTGGTTCAGCACTAAGGCTTACATCCACGGGATTGGTGTTTCACTACGTATTGAGGGATTACAGGGGTAGTCGAATGACTTTAAGTGAATAGCGATGCTTAAAAGGGAAATATCCTTCATACTTACTCTTCCTATCTCTTTTTCCTATAACCTTCTCTAGTTAATCGAAACTGGTTGACCCTTTTTCTCTTAGTGAAGAGGGGTATTTATAGGGAAGATACGCGGGGTCCACTGTCAGAGACCGTTTGAATCTTATCTCCTTGTTCTCTGTGCTCATCCCGCTGGTATCCTCGTTCTGAACCGATGTTCCCAGCGGCTGCTCTTGATAAAGCTGGGTCGATGCTTGCTCTTCCACAGATTAGTCGACACGTACCCTTGTTCGGAGGTTAAGGTAACAAACTTACTACCGATTGTAGTTAAACTACCGATTGTAGTATTAACTACCGATTGTTGAAGGGCAATTTCGCCATTACAAAATACGCGAGATAAGGGAGAGCTTCAATTTTGGTTTTGGTGACCCTATTTTGTCTTATTGTTGGCCCCTAATTCTTTTTGGGTGGCCCCTAAAAACGCGAGGATAAAAAAGTAGCCCAAAAAAATGTCTTCTGAAACAGATAAATACAGCCAATCCATCCATTAATCGCAAAAAAAAATCATGGCTACTGGGCCTGGAGTTTGATATTTCAAATCAAATCAACATAAACTTGCACAACCACGAAACTCGGTTCTCAAAAAAAGAAAGGGGCTTTTTAATAAAATGGCCAACTTTTTGAACTATATTTAAGAAAATGACCGTTTTTTTGAATCATTATATAAAGTGGCCGATATTGACATTTTCCATCCGTTTTTTTGGAAAAAACGGGTAACAAAGCAGATTAAGTGGCTATGTGTCAGTTATCCTAGCTGGTAAATTACATTTAAACCCATCTTATGGACTGACTAGGTCGTGTCATGAGTTGTTTCGAGCCAACTCGGTGACTCAGACCAGTGAGGGACATCATTTTGACATTTCTACAAACATGTTGAGTGTGTGAAACTACTAAGAGATAGACGTGCGATTGGTTTATAATTTTTTTCCGTACCTCCTTCCCTGCATTGAACTCATATCTAGAACAAACTCATTCCCCTGAATAGTCACAAACACTAAATGTTCATCGAGTTTAAACTATTCACTACAATTAACCACAACAAAGCATCAGATCACATGAGAGTGGGTTGGTTTTACCAGCTAGAAAAGATGGAAGAATTGATGTTGTTACTGCTTTGTGAGATGAATATATAGGCCAAGAAATATTGGGGTCTGATGAATTTGAAAATATTTGAAGATAGAATATTGAAATGGCTAATTACAGACGACATTTTGAAAATTTTGTGAAAGTTTCAAATCAAATCTTTAATTACAGTAGACCTTAATGCTTACCTAATGAACCAACTGAAGGAACAATTAAGATCTCAAAATGAAAAGAATTCTCTATATAAACCCCGGACCTATTTGATGGAGAATTCTTTATTGTCTTCATTATTCATAATCATCTCTGTCGATTTTTTGTCTCCATCAACATATGAATCAATTGTGAAGCAAGTGTTATTTAAAGTCTGCTACCATCAATCGTGGGTGATGAGTTGTAGTCGAGAAAGAGTTGGAGAAGCAGAGAAGAAGAAATGGTCATCGTTGTAGCTAGGTAGAATTTTGCTGTATGGAGTAAGAACAACCAAGGAGGAGAAGAAAATATCTTAATGGAGGAGGAAACGAAGAAGGATAAGTTAGTAATTTAAGAGCAAATATTGACTAAATCAGCGTTGTTGACCATTTTGGTGGGTCCGGATAGAAAACTTAACAGTTTGGCCACTTTATAAAAGATTTAAAAAATTTGGCCGGTTTATTAAATATATGCACGGAAGCTGGTCAGTTTGTTAATTTGCCCAAAAAGAAAATCAACATAGTAAACAGCAACTGATTATTACGAGAAAGCAGATCAAGACTAGGCAGCCATGCCAAGTTATAAAGCAATTGGTATAACATTTTTCATACCTCATTTGCCTTCATGTGTGTTTTGAGTTTCCTGATTTTGTCTCTTAGCTTGATCAATGTATTCTATTGCACACTTTAAACCCAAGATAAAATTTGTTAATGGAGCTTTCAAGCTCAGTGTTTGCAGGATACTCCAGTCTCCAGCAAATAATAAAACAATCAATAGCTAGGCTGTGAAAACAGAAATCCTCAAACTTTTGTTCCATTTTCATGTGGTTAACAATTTACTGAGTCAAGGACTGAAAATGGACAGTACAAGATTGAAATGAAGCAGACTCTAATCTACGTTTATTTTATCGAGATAAAAACGCATTCAAATCCCAACAACAGACATCAATCACACAATCTGGTGAGGCTCTTGGAAAACTTGGTATTTCTGCCTTCAGTTCTTTTTCGCTTTTCACATTTACAAAGCGAAAATCACAATCAGCGTAACAAGTGGTCATCATTTGCAAAGCTTTAGCGTACCTCAGAATCAGTTTCACCCACCTTAGCTCTCTTGGGTTCCCACTAAATTGCTCAAAGCAAACTGATTTCAGGTGTGGAAACAAACGTTCTTTAGTCGCAATATCGAGTGCCCAACTATCATCATCTTTGTCATAGCTGGCTTCACCCTGATCATTGTTGTCACACTTAGCGGCGTTAGAGACAACTTCTTCGTGATTGATGTGGTTGTTTTCGGCCTCTGCGTCGTCGCTGTCTTCTTCTTCTTCATCAACCATACACTGGAATCGAAATACCGAACAATAGACTGATGTTAAGAAGATTAATTACTACCAAGTACTAACAATGAAAATTTATACATTATTATTTATCGAATGACATTACGCAAGTTCATCAGTTCTAGACACTTGCCTCCTCAATTGCGAGTGACTCCAGATTGGGCATTGTTTTGAGCAAACCAATTAGTCCTTCATCAGCAGTTAATCTGCCAGATATGATCAACTTTTTGACATTATGAAATGTCGGCAAATTGTTCGACAGTTTGTAATCAGAGTAAATTACCTGTTTATCACAATGCAGTAACAACAAATAAGTCAATTAGAAGGAGACAGATTAAACCATATAAGTAAAAAGAAACGCAGAACCTGTGCACGAAGAATACCTTTAGGGTTAGGCTACAAACACTTAGATATTTTACATGTGCAAGGACACTAAGTAACCTTCTTATTTCTGAAGCATCATACTCTTCAAAGTTGAAGTTAACAGTTGCTTCCACTAGTGCTGGGAAGCTAGACAAAATAAATTCTTTTGCAACAGGACAAGTGTATAAGAAAGTGACAAGTCTTGGCGCATCGATTTTTAAAATACAGTCTCGTAAACCATTTTCCTCAACATTCAAAGCATTAAATTTCAAGTGTTTGAGTGTAGGAATTGAGATACAAAAGAATTCCATACTAACAGAGCATTCTTCCAGAATCAATTCTTCGAGGACATGTGAATTTGAAAGAAGTTCTTCATTCCAGCATTCATCGGTAAACTTAAAATAATGAAGTTTAAGGCACTTGAGTCTTTGAAAAGATATATACTTAGGAAAGCGGATATTAGGATGAGTCCATAGCTCCAATGATGTCAATGATTTACAAGTAAAAAGAGATAGGGGAATAAACAAGGGGTGGTCTTCACTTAAGTTTAGACTGAGATCTTTAACGTTACCCCTAATTACAGTAGAGACCCAAGAATGAACCCGAAATTCACTCAAGTAGTGATTGCAGTGGAGCTTGAACTTGTCTACATTTGACGAATTATGACGATGCAATGTTCCATCCACAAACTCCATAAACTTATCGATATGGTAAGAAGAGGGGATGATATTGTAAGCTAGACTCGAAAATTCAAGGGTGGGAACAGTGGTCCAAATGTAGTTCCATCTTTTTGATAACACGCTAGTTTGAGCACCATAAACGATGTGAAGAAATGAAAGGATATGGTAAAGAAGTGAGTCCGGTAAATTACTGATTCTATCTTTTGGTGCCTCCCTCATATTGATATGTGTGTCCCCTAAAAACAATCATATACAGAGAAGAACAAAAAAATTACTAAATAAATTAGAATTAATGCTCATAGTTTTGAATGAAAATACTTACAGAAATAGAAATTACCCTAACAATTTTCTCAATTAAACTACAATTTTGATTATTCAACAAAACCCTAAACCCTGAGATAAGATCAACATTTGGTTGTCTAATACTAATACAGTAACAACAATGCATGGTGTTTTTCGTTTGTCATCGAGAATCATCCCTCTTTCTATCAAGAAAACCTAGATTTCATTTGAATATTGGAATCAGATGTTTTGGTGTCTACAACATCCAAAATTGATGGAAGTGAAGTAACCAAAACAAGAAATAAAAGATAGAAATTATGTGACAGCAGTAGAAAATACCTTAATTCGATAGTCAATAAAAAGACCACGAATCAGTGGCTTCGGAAAAGATCAGTTCTGCAGAGACTCAAAAGAGAGGCTGTGAAGAAAGAGGAGTAAATTGAAAAAATTGAAACATTATTAGGTCACTGACTGGGGCATTTGGGTTTTTAATTTGTCTCCATCCTTAAGCCCTATGCGGGTACTTATCACTCCGAATACGAACACTTAGATCATTCGTATCATGATACAATAATTTTATTGTACTGCAATGATATCGTTGATACAGTATGCAATCTGCACACTCATGAGCGTAGTTGAATTTTGCTAAAAAAGTGATCAACATAATTTCTCATCCAATATGTAATCTCCTGCTGCAGCTAAGAATAGAAAGAAGTGTATTTCTGAATTTGGGAGTGTACTGGCCTCCAAATGAATAAGCAAATGCCTTCTTTGGATGCTTCTGTTGTTGGGGGTGAGCTGCCTGTGTGGTATCTGGGGGTTCCTTTCTACTAGACTATCTAATTATGATTGTAGTTTAACAAAAAAAAAAAAAAATGTAATTATGATTGTCAGGCTTTGATTGCCAAGATAGGTTCCAGGGTGCAAATATGGAAATCCAAATTCTTGAATATAGAGGATGCCAGTAAAACCCAATATTGGTGTAGGCCTGTTAATATGTTCATTTTTGAAGATCAGAGGCACAATGTAGATCAATTGGCAGTCTACTCAGCAAAAAATGTAAAACAATCCACTGTTTGAAATTCTGACAGAGCTTTCAAGCCAGTTACAGTGGATATATATCAGTTCGCAGGTCACTCCAGCAAAAGAAAAACAATCCATAGTTCGGTTACTAATTTTGTGAGTCAAGAACTGGAAATGGCAAGTACAATATTGAAATAACGCAGATTCTAATTTATGTTTATTTTTATCGAGAGAAAAACACATTCCAATCCCGACAACAGACATCAAGCACACAACCTGGTGAAGCTCTTGGATAACTTGGTATTTCTGCCTTGAGTTCTTTTTCATTTTTCACATTTGCAAAGTAAGAATCACATTCAACATAACAAGTGCTCATCATTTGCAAAGCTTTTGCGTACCTCAGAATCAGTTTGACCCACCTTATCTCCCTTGGGTTCCCAGCAAATTGCTCAAAGTAAACTGATTTAAGGTGTAGAAACAAACGTTCTTTAGACGCAATATCAAGTGCCCAACTATCATCTTCATTGTCATAGCTGGCTTCACCCTGATCATTGTTGTCAGGCTCAGCAGAGTTAGAGACAACTTCTTCGTGATTGATGTGGTTGTTTCCGCCCTCAACGGAATCAGCATCATCGTTCCTATTGGCATCAACACCATCACCCTCCACGTTGTCGCCGTCTTCTTCTTCCTCATCGAGCATACACTGCAGTTGCAATAACAAACAATAAAGAGATATTAGAAACCACATCAATCACGAAGAAGTTGTAGGTCCAAAATTTATGTTTTGTCATTTATCCAATGACATTATGCAGAATCATCAGTTCTGGACACTTGCCTCCTCAATTGCGAGTGACTCCAGATTAGGTACTGCTTTCAGCAAACCAATTAAACCTTGTTCACTGGATACTACTTTAGATATGATCAACTTTTTGACATTATAAAATGTCGGTAAATTATTTGATAGATTGTAATCAGAGTAGACAACCTGGTTTTCACAAGGAGATAACAACAAATAAGTCAGAATAAACAATATAAGTAGAAAGAAACGCAGAAACTATGTAGTCAGCAAGCAAGAATACCTTTAGGGTTAGATTACACACACTTAGATATTTCACATGTGCAAGGGCACGAAGTAACCGACTTATTTCTGCAGCATCATTTTCTTCGAAGTTGATGCTAACAGTTGCTTCTAGTGCTAGAAAGCTAGACAAAATAAATTCTTTCGCAACAGGACCAGTGTATGAGAAAGTGACAAGCCTTGGTGCATCAATTTTTAAAAATACAATCTCCTAAATCATTTCCATCATGATTCCAATTATCAATTTTCAAGACTTTCAGAGTAGGAATTGAAATACAAAATAAATTCATACTAACAAAGCAATGATCCAGAATCAATTCTTCAAGGACATGGGAATTTGAAAAGAGTTCCTCATTCCAGCATTCATCAGTAAACTTAAAAAGATGAAGTTTAAGGCACCTGAGTCTTGGAAAAGAGGTATATTTAGGAAAGCGGATATTAGGATGAGCCCATAGATCCGATGATGTCAGTGACTCACAAGTAAAAAGAGATAGGGGAATAAACAAGGGGTGCTCTTGACTTAATTTTAGACTGAGATCTTTAACGTTACCCCTTATTACAGTAGAGACCCAAGAATGAACCCGAGATTCATCCAAGTAGTGATCACAGTGGAGCTCGAACTTGTCTACATTTGACGAATTATGACGATGCAATGTTCCATCCACAAAACCCATAAATTTATCAGTATAGTAAGAAGAGGGGATGACATTGTAAGCTAGACTCGAAAATTCAAGGGTGGGGACAGTGGTCCAAATGTAGTTCCATCTTTTTGATAACACACTAGTTTGAGCACCGTAAACGATGTGAAGAAAGGAGAGGATATGGTGAAGAAGTGAGTCTGGTAAATTGCTGATTCTATCTCTTGGTGCCTCCCTCATAGTGATATGTGTGTCCCCTAGAAATAATCATATACAGAGAAGAACAAAAAAATTGAATAAATTAGAATTACCGTTTATAGTTTTGAATGAAAATACTCAATTGAAATAACCCTAACAATTATTTCATTTTTATAAAAAAAAAAAAAAAAAAAAAAAAATTCAACAAAACCACAATTTTGATTATTCAACAAAACCCTAAACCCTAGGATAAGATCAACATTTGATTTTTTAATACTAATACAGTAACAACAATGCAAGGTGTTTCTGGTTTTTCATTAAGAATCATCTCTCGTTCTTTCATAAAAACCTAGATTTCATTTGAATTTTGGAATCAGATATGAAGGGGTTTTGGTCTACAACATCCAAAATTGATGGAAAGATTGAAACAGAACAAGAAATAAAAGATTGAAATCATGTGCTAGTGGTAGAAAATACCTTAAGTCGATAGCCAATAGCAAGAACACGGATCGGTGGCTTCTGAAAAAATCAGTTCTGCAGAGACTCAAGAGAGAGTGCGCGAACAAAGAGGAGTAAATTGGAAAATGAAACACTAGGGCACTGGGTTTCTAATTTGTTTGCTTAATGGGCCTATTCTCATTATCTCCATCCATTAGCTCTATGCGGGTACTTATCACTCTGTCTCGAACTTAGGGTAGTTCCTATGGCAATGGCCGAATAATTTTGAACGGTTTTTTGGGGGACCATTGTTTTATTTTGGGTAAGACATTTGAAGTAATTCTAGGTCACCCCTTATCTAAATATTTATATTAATACCAAAACTACCCTCTGATTATATTTGGTTAATGATTAGTTAGTGTTAATATTAGTTAGTGTGATTAGCGAAATGATTTTGAATAAAGATTTGAGATTAAAAAATCAGATTTTTAAAAAAGAAGTAGAATTATTGAGTTTGAGAAGTTGAAGAACAAAACCATGGAAAATAAATTTTTTTTTGAGTTCACTAATCTAGACTACTCAAGTGATGATTCAATTGATGACAGCTCATCTGAATCTACATCTCCTTCCTCTCCTAGAGTATATGTCAATCTTCACAATGATCCGGATATGGATAATTTCTTAGATGGTGAATGTATTCTTCCCCAAAGCCAATTTCAAGATGGTGAAAACGATGGATTTTACCAACCACAACCGGAGGAAGAATATTGGGGTACCCAGGTATGCTCAAAACTTAGGTAATGTTGGTTAAATTGGTCCAAATTTTCAAAAAAATGTGAATTTTTAGAGTAGATTTGTGCTTGTTCGGTTACCTTGTGTGAAGAACATGTAACCGAACTCATCTGAAAGTGTAGTTCGGTTACTTTTTCCAAACACGCAAGTTACCGAACTCTTCATTAATGGAGGTTTTTGAAGTTCTAAGTTAACGAGTAGTTACCGAACTCTATAAATAGGATTACAAAGTGTTATGTTCGGTTTGGCCGAAATGTAACCTAACTTTAGGGTCTATGAGTTCGGTTAGTTCAAACCAATAACTAACCGAACTTACGTAAAATAATATTTCACATTAGTGTATAAAGTTCGGTTGGTTCGCAAACTTCATACCAACCCTTAATCTAACCGAACTTACGTCCAATAAAATTTTGATTTAGTGTACGTAAAGTTCGGTTAGTTGTGAACTTGTTGTCAAACCGAACTCGAGTTCGGTTTTCCAGAAAAAATTATCATATAACCAAACTTTAGGGTCCATAAGTTCGGTTGGTTCGCAAACTTCATACCAACCCACTAACTAACCGAACTTACGTACAATAAAATTTTGATTTAGTGTACGTAAAGTTCGGTTAGTTGTCAATTTGCTTGACAAACCGAACTCTAAGTTCGGTTTTCCCGATAAAATTATCATGTAACCGAACTTATTTCTGATTGCAATTGATGTTGTTCCTTTTCTTGTAGATTGAATGTCAACCTATACCAATGGATAATCAACCTTCTCCGGTTGGCATGTTTGTTTGAAGATACATCTAATCACTATGTCAATGATTTGGTTTTTGATGAAACTATTGATGCGAAGAATTGGGCTAGAGAAGATGCCAAGAAAGCCATGTGCGTATTAGTTTTGAATGGAAAAGAAAGCCAAACTCGTTTTGAAATGGTTTGTGAGAGAAGTGGAGATCCCAATGTTAGTCACAAGAAGAAGGGTTATGTGTATAAAGGAAAGATTTACGAGGAAGAACACAGCGTGCTCAAAGAAAACTAAATGTCCGTTCAAGCTATTATTTAGTAAGTGCAAAAAAAAAATGGATGGGTTATATCTATGGATAAGGTGGTAGGCCATCATAACCACCCTCGTCCGGATGATCTTGAAGGACATGCAATGGCCGCTCGGCTCACTCCTAAAGAAATGGAGAAAATAGCTAAATTTAGGAGAATGGGAATTTCACCACTTAACATGCTTCGCTTACTAAAGGATGATAACAAGGATAATGTATCATCTTTGACGACCATTTACAATGCAATTGAGACAATTAAAAGGATTGTATGGAAGGATAGAAAAGTGATGCAACAATTGTTTTTGGTAGCTAAAGAGAAAGGCTACGCGGTTCAAAAGAAGGTAGGTCCTAAGATCAAATAACGCATCTCTTCATTGCGCATCCGAAGAGTGTTCAATTGGCTCAATCCTTCCATCAAGTTCTTATAATGGATTGCACTTACAAGACTAACAAATACGAGATGCCATTGTTGAATATTGTTGGTCGTACCTCGACGAAGTCACCGTTTACCGTTGCTTTTTGTTTTCTAGAAGATGAGCAAGAACCAAGTTACACTTGGGCGTTACAACAAGTGAAGGCCATATACCGAGATGATGATATCCCCGCGGTTATAGTGACGAACAACGATGTAGCATTAATGAACGCAATAGAGAGAGTCTTCCCATTAGCATATAATATGCTTTGTACGTTCCATATTTGGTGTAATGTGATGAATAGGTGCAAGCCTCAAATTTTTCCACCAAAGAGGAAATCATTTGAAGAGATTAGTAAGCTACCGGAAGATGAACAAGCGACTGCAAAAGAGGAATTCGATATACAATACACTATAAATCACGCTAAATGGGTTGCTTTCTCTGGTGAATGGGAGTCATTGACTTGGTCTCTCACCGAAGAAGAGTATAATCTAAATCTTGCGGCATTTATCGAACATTGGTCTAGCCCCGAATATCCCGAGGATATTGTAACGTATGTGGTTAAGCAATGATTGGAACCGCACAAAGAGCGCTTCGTTTATGCATTTACCAACCACCATAAACACTTTGGGAATCAGGCGACAAGTTTGGTAGAATCGGCTCACCACCGGTTGAAGAAAAATCTTTTTGGATGTGTCGATAATTTTGTGATTGTGTTTAATGCAATGGAGAATTAATTCAACCGTGAGATTGATAGAATTAAAGGGAAGTTTCAAAAAAGCCGCATCATGAAGTATAAAAAGATTGTAGACAAAGGTGGTAACATCACGAATATGGCGGACCTTCGGTTGTTTAAGGGACTTCATTATAATGTTTCGCGTGCTTGCATTAAGAGGTTAATGGTAGAGGTTCATTTGATTGACATATGGGGAACCAAGCCGGACGAGGTGTGTGTTTGCAACATGATGAAGTCTATGGGACTCCCTTGTCGCCATATGATAGTTAAGTATGAACATGGCATAATCCCTCTAAGCGATATAGATCCATATTGGCAACAATTAAGTTTTGTCCCTCCTCCAAAGGGCGATGTCGGAGAAGAGTTTGGTGACAATGAGATGGGAAGAATCGTTATCGAGATGTACCGAACATGAACAAACTCGAAAAGCAAATCTTTTGGGATGACATGCGGCCAATTGTTTATCCACACACTTCGGAGAATGTGCACGAACCGAAAAAAGGCAAGGGCAAAGATAGGCCAATCACCAAAGAAACAAAAAAACAAATAAGAGAATATGCAAAGGTGTTGGGTAAGAGGAAAAGTGAAATGACCCCTTTTACTAGAGACCCTTGTGGGCATGAGCATACCACGGCGAAGTATCAAGAAGATTCTAAGAAAAGGTCTAGGAATACTTGTGGAAAAGGGGCGAAACAAGTGAACGGGATATGAAGAAAAAAGGACCGATGTTACGCTCGCAACCAACCCCACCTACTCCATCGGAACCTAGCCAACCAATTCAACGAGACATTGCTTAAGGCTCCAATATGCCGCATCCAAGAAAGAAGTCGACCAATTGATGATACATCAACTTTTGTTGATAGAAGGTACTTGGAAGAGCTACCTACATATATTATAAAGTACGTCATATCCACCGATGACGTCCCTCCGGATGGTAATTGCGGATTCCACGTTGTCGTACAACAACTAGGGCCTTTCACTGAAGGTGCAAAGTTGTATAATGATAATCAAATCACTTATGTCCGGCAAAGAATGTTGATGAAGCTAAAGGACAACCCGGAATTTTACAAGCGAATGTTGTCCGATGGGGATGCTAGTCTCAATGTGCGCTTTATTAGGTATCAAAGGCGTCTCCACGGGGGGGATCCAATCACAAGGGATCATTGGATGGCCATTCCGATATGTGGGCACTTAATCGCCGAAGCATTCAATTGCGTGGTTCACTATTTCTCAAAAGGTGCTAGTTTCACATACACTCCGAAAACAAATATATGTGTCGAGCAACTTAAATGTAGGAGAGTGGTGATTGCGCTTGTTAACAACAACCATTTTATAGGCCTCCGGTTAGAAGACGATTGTCCACTGCCTCCGATATGCGGATACTCTTATTGGCAAGGATTTAACCCGACACAATGTTGGGATGGTGTATTAAGTACGAGCATAACATGGAGATGTGGAAAACTTTGAAGGATTCGGAAAAATCATACACGAGGGTGCGTTTCCCTTGATGATTAAATGTACCATTGATTAAACTAAGTATGCTCTGAACATCAACATAAGAATCAAAGATTGTGTTTTTTGGAATTAGGTCTTATTTTTGGGTTATGCTTTGAATATTTTCATAAGAATAAGAGACGAGACTGTTATTTTTGGATTTTTTTTTTTTTTTTTCATATTGAAACTTAATTACATGACATCGCCAAACAGTGAGACATCAAGACTTAAGTTCGGTTAGGAAATGAAATTAGAGGACACTGCCGAACTAAAACTAAAGCTACATAACATTTAATATCCAAAACGCGTTATGAAAAAGTCTTTAAGGAGGCGGAAATGATATTCATATTTGAAATCCTTTCTCTTCCATCTTCGCCATTCGTTTTTTGATGTTAAAATGATTTCGGAGAATCCTTCACCCCTAAGTCGATACCGCCTTACAATACGAAATAAAGCCATAAATTCCACAACTCTAGCTCTAATCTTGTCGAATCGAATGAACAATGCTATTTGATTACGGTTATGAGGGTTTGTTGTGTCGGAGCAGAATTTCTCATGAATTTTCCCCCAATAACTTTGACTCATAATACCATTCATTCTTCGTTCTTGACCCCTCTTTGGATAGTATAGTATGTAGTTTCTGCAAAGAGATAGATCTTCATGTAGAGTAAATTTAGGAGTAGTGGCTGCCATTTTTAGAAGATTTTGAGACAAAATGTTATCTATGAGACACATATTTATACCAATGGGGTGTATAACGGCTATAAAAATAGCCGTTTCTTGACATTAGTGTCATTCAAATTTCAAACTACATAGTTCGGTTACATAACAAATGCATCGAAAAACCGAACTCACAAAGTTCGGTTGGTTCCAGTAAATCATAGGTAACCGAACAAAGGCAAACCACCAAATTTACATTGTAATGTTCGGTTACCAACACAAAATCGGGTAACCGAACTAATCACCGTAACTTTTGTTTGATCTAGCCGGTGTGAGTTCGGTTACATTACAAAATCGGCAAGGAACCGAACTTTTGGATCACCAAATTCGGTTACTGCAAAATATTGTCGTGGAACCGAACATTACACCAGTAACTTTTGAAAGTTTCTTGTTCCGAGTTCGGTTAGATTACGTTTTCTACAGGTAACCGAACTTTACACTTTAACTTTTCAAATTTTCTTGTTAAGGAGTTCGGTTACATCGCATTACTCTGCAGCTTAACCGAACACCGGACGGTTATTGTCGACTTTGAAAACCAACGGTAACTTTGACTAGTAGGAGCGATTATTGCGAAGTAACCGTTTTTTTTTAAAAACTAGCCGTTGGGTACTTTTTTGCTATAAATAGAGACCTATCTCTACCAAACTTATTCACCCATCACTTTCAATCTTCCTAAATCGATTACCCATCACTTTGGAACACTAAAAATGGCTCCAACTCCGTTCAATAATCTAGAAGATGTTGCTATTGTCGAGCACACACCACTCTCACAAGCACTCTGTTGAGGAAGCGCAATGGGTGGCCAATAACGAAGACCCAACCGGAGGGCCTTACCTTGGGCATGATCAAAACACCAATGCTTGGTGGAAACGTGTGTTTAAGGTTTTCAAAGCACTAAACGAAAATCGTTCAAGGAGGACACTAACGCAGATAAGGGAAAGGTACGCTTATTTATACAATGAATGCGTACTGCTGAGAAACGAATTGAAAGCTCGTAAGGACGCTATGCCAAAAGAAGACCGCATGAGTAGAGTAAGTTTGTGAATCAATAGGCCGTTCATCAAAAATTATTTATTTGGTTATGATTATTCAACAACGCTGACTTATTAAAATAATTGTTTTTCCAGTGTTCTTTGGGTCGGACTCAATACGAATTAAGGTACGGTCATGAGTTTCTGCACGAGGACTGCTACACTCTCTTGGAGGAAGTTGAATGGCAATTCGCCCAATATAATTAAACTCGTAGAGAATCCCTAGGGCGATGTATTGAACAATTTTATGTGTTTTACTTCTATTTTATTTCAACTACATGTATGTTTTTTCGATTCAATAAAATGAGTGACTTCAAATACTGGTTCAATTTTAGCTGGTGTGAGTTCGGTTACATTACGAAATCAGCGAAGGAACCGAACTTTTGGATCACCAAGTTCGGTTACCTGCAAAATATTGTCAGGGAACCGAACATTACACTGAGTAACTTTTGAAAGTTTCTTTTCCGAGTTCTAAGTTAGATTACGTTTTCTGCTAGTGTAACCGAACTTTACACTTTAACTTTTCAAATTTTCTTGTTCTAAGTTCGGTTACATCGCATTACTCATGCAGCTTAACCGAACATTATAGTTCGGTTACCTGCAAAATATTACTGAACAACCGAACATTACACTCGTAACTTTAGAAATTTTCTTGTTATGAGTTCGGTTAGGTTTCCTTTCTCAGTATGTAACCGAACATTAAGTTGATTGACCCAAAAACATTGTAGGTAATCAATACGAGTTCGGTTGTTTACTGAGATTTAGCATCTTAACCGAACTAACTAATTGTTTCTTAAAAATTTGAATGTAATGAAACACTTAATCGTCAAATAGCCAAACTAATCCCTTAGAACACAAATTAAAAACCAAATTAAGAAATTTAATTACTAATCCACATCACTAAATGTTGGAAGCACACGAACATAAGGAAACAAACTACCAAATCCGCCATAAAAAAGTATTCCAAATATAAGGAACCGAACTACCAAATCCGCAATTAAAAAGTCTTCCAAACATAAGAACCAAAGTAATAATTGTTGCAATCACTCATTTACCACGACCACTACCGAAACTTTTCTACTCTTGCGTTTAGGAGCTTTAGGTCGTCCTTCGTCACTAGGAGTGTCATCTCCACACGCTTTGTTGTTCAACCATCCGACTTGAACCTTCCCTTGTCGGCGACTCCTCTTCGACGGCATGGTCTCGGCTTGGATCAATCCTGGCTTGTATCGACAAGGCTGGGATTAAAAACATTAGTTATTTGGTTGTACAGTGTCTGTTTGTTCTCGAGTATCCATCGGCTCTCCACTCCGGATTTTTGCCATCATTTTCTTCAACAATTTTCCACTTGCCTTCACCTATTCTCATCAAAAACATAAGTAACTATTATTTTTCAATACTTCATAACAATTTGAAACACAAAAAGAAGAGTAAATTTCTTACCGCCGAATTCCACAAGATCAAGGCCTCATCACCACACAGGGGGTATGCTTCATAATTTTCTTAGCCTCTTTCTCCACTTGTCTTCGCTTTTGTCTTCTCAAAGATGGGCTTGTTGGACAGTGTTTATTACACGAGGATGAGAAACATGTTCATACCATTCCATATATCCCTCGTCAATGCATTTGGCTCATCAAAAGAATCTTGAAACTTTTCAACTGGAACAAGATAATCCCCAAAGTTCTTCCAGTGGTCCACCGATGGAGCAGGATCGTATTTGGGGGTGAACTTCATCTCGGTGTTCTTAGTTCCCTGCTTCTTCACCTTGAAGTTGAAGTTTTCCACTTGTGGGACACTTTGGACACAAGAAACTTGTCTTAATACTCTTAGAGGATTATACATTGTACAACCTCCGTGGATGAAATAACGGTCCATTATACCCCGCAATGTGAGAAATCAATAACCTCAACATCCTCCTCGTCTTCATCTCGATGGAATGGTGTAAGGATGGAAAACCACATCTTCCACTTTGTTAACGTATCCAATTTCTCCTCAACTCCAACACCTTTTTTTCTTATTCTTTTCCCCTGAATTCAAAAATTCATATTTACCAGCTGTAGGCTTCCCATAAGGCCAAGGAGTGTGAGCATGAGACAATTGAAGTTTAGGGAAGTGGTCGTACACCCAAACCTATAAGAAGAGGCAACAAATAATACATTCGCAATATGATTAGTAACAATACACATTCATTCACTTATATATTGAAACACACAAACGATAATTTAACGGGGTACCTGAACAAGGGTGTATAGGCCTCCAAAATATAGACTCTTAAGCCTCGAAGCTTTTCTGAGTTCCTCTTGAACGAATGAAAGCACCGCAATGCCCCAACAGTAGTTGTTCACCTCATCCAAGGGGTCCAATAGCTGGAGGTAATGAGCATTTACCACGTGACCTGAACTGTCAGGGAAGAAAATGGTTCCTAGTTGATATAACAAATAAGCAGTCACATGGTGCTTAACCTTCTCCTCTGTCATCACCAACTTTCCTCGAGCAACCAAATCTTTCGTCCCTGAAAACTCATCAAACAAGGTCTTGAGCTTGATCTTTTTCAACTTCTTCTTGTACGTGCGGTCTGCCTCAAACTCATTATACTCATCACCTTCGTCAGGCTCTTTGTTAGCTCTCTAAACTCACATTGTGCCTTTTTATCTCTCCATCCTAGACACCTTTCACATAGCTTTTCAAGAAGTTCAAAACTCATCGAAGGATCGTAGCCATCTCGAACACTTGTTCCCGTTATTGGTAGGGTCTGTGATTCTAAAACAATCATCCGGAGTAATTGCCATCTCACCAAAAGGTAGATGAAAGGTATCCGTCTCTCGGATAAGACCTCTCGGCAAATGCGAATGGATGTGATCAAATTTTTGGTGCACATGTTGTATCCCGTTCCATAGTACACAATCAAATACCGCCAAGCGGACCTCATAACACTCATTTTCTATATTCCATATCTTGTTCTTTTGACGTTTCCAAACACGAACATCATTAGTATGATCCTACAAAAGCAACAAACTATCTTATATACTAATATATAGAAAAGAACAATATATGTCAAAATATAAGTTCATATAAAAGAAGATGACTGAGAAATCTTGATGGTTAAGATTGAACCCTACCTTTGTCGCAAAGATCTTGGCAGCCCATGAGTTTTTGTAGCCCATCAATAACTCCCTCCATCTCTCGGAGTACCATAAGTTGGATTCTTTGGAGACAAACACAAATTGTCATCGGGAATGTAAGAATATCTAGCACAAGGCTTTTTAGGCGTCTTTCTAGGTTTCTTTTGCACTATTTCTACTTGTGCCTCTTCCTCTTCAACTTCCTCTTCATCCAACTCCTCCTCTGATTCAACATCATCCTTATCTCCATCTTCCTCATCTTTGTCACCCTCATTTGGTTCACCACCATCTTTGTCACCCTCATTTCCCCCTCCTTCAAATGGTTCACCATCATTGGCACCCTCATTTCCTCCTCTTTCAGCTGGTTCACCTTCTCCACCTTGATGTTGTTCTTCATTGCCCATCGCTTCCACGATCTCTTCATTGCCTATCGCTTCCACAATCTCTTCATTAAATTGTTGGATTACGTTGTCAACATTATCTCTATTAACACCATCTTGGATCACAACATCCGGTAATGACCCACCTCTATACTTAGCATTTTTGGTTCCACGGTGACCGGCATCACACACTACAAGAAAATTTGGCTTTAGCGACTATTTTCTTACCAACTACAGTAGGTGGAATTCTTCAGCAACAATTATTTGTAACTAAAAATAACTCTGGTGGGCGGAAATGTCTAACCACTAGTTTTCCAGCAACGATAGTGGGTGGAAGGCTATAGCATGAAGAACCTAACAACCAAAATATCGTATTTGTTGTTATTAGCCTCCAGCCATCATGTTTGGGCAACCAAAACGTACCCTAAAAGGTACATATCTTTTTCCACTCATCTTACCCACGAAACAACGTGTTGGTAGACACCTCAACCAACCATCAAATTATTGGCGTTGTTAATAGCTTTCAGCCACGAGAGTCTGACAACTACAAAGTACACTAGAAGGTAAATACTTCAAGACACCATGTGTAGCCACCAAGTCAATCTTTTGGTAGACACTTGTACCAATACATTAGTTTGTTGGTGTGGTTAGTAGCTTTCAGCCACCAGGATATGATAACTACCAAGTTTCATGGTTTATTAATTAAGTACGCAAAGATATTAGAGTTTGAAAAGTTTATTGTTTTGAAACAATTAAAATTTGTCTTGGAGGGTTTATCGCTAGAGCATCTAGATGATATAAATGCATCACCTGATAAGGTTGATGCATATCTGGTTGATCAAAATGTATACTAAAGATCAATATCTAGAAGTGTAAACCAAAATATGCTTTGTCCTGTCTCCGATTAGTTGAAATATCTACACATAAACTCTAAATCTAGGAATAAACCACCGAACCGGTTTTTGTTCTATATCCGGTCGAGCAGAATGTATTTGGTGGTTAATATCTACCAATGTGAACCAAAATATGCCTTGTTCCATCTCTGATTAATCGAAATATCTATAGCAGAACTCCAAAGTATGCCTAGTTCCATTATTCATTTTTTAGATTCACTCTCGCTCTTCATATTATGTCTAGTTGAAAATTGATAACGATATTATATTCTTATCGTTTTTTTTTCTTCTGAACTTATGATTAAATTTGGTGTGTCACATGTAAAAATAAATGTCAATCCATAAAAATATTTTTTCTCAAACTATAAGCCCCCTATATAGGTAGGGCTTCACAGCAACCGGGCCAGCCGAGAACTGGGCAATTTTGAGCCGAACCAAGACGAAGCGTTCACTCAATGGTCATTGACGACTTATGAAATGAGAACCGGGCTTGGTGCACGGTTTGAGGTTCAAAAGCGGCCAACCCAAACTGATCTAAATCGGCCAAATTATACCCATTGATTTTTTAGGTAGTTTAATCTTAACCCTCCATCTGTGTAACCCTAAGTATAAAACATAAACTTCTCCGGCTTTCTTCTTCATTTTTTCGGCCTCTACATCTTCTACTCCTCTAAAGACGTAACCCTAAGTACAACACCACCATTCACCATCGTCTACCCACCGGCCACCATTACCCCCATCACCATTCACAAAGAATAACAAAGGTTACAAATCATTATATTTGAAGATTTAATTTTGTTTCATTGAATTTGAAACCATAGATTTCAATTCAATGTTGGTCTGAGGTTGACGATTCAATCTCATCGTCGTGTTTGATATCTCGCTGTTTCGGTATAACGATTCTACTCTCTTTAACTTCCGTTTTAATTTCTTCTTTCCAGGTTTTAAATATGAGTTTACGTTTTGAATGATTTATCACTACAAGAAAAATAAGCATTGACGACGGTATATCACAATGTTTGCGCCGACGTTGTTGATTAATGGGCTTTCTACAACACTTGCACCATTGTCGAATGGTATGGCCTCCCGACAACAATTATCACATAAAAATTAAAAAGACGCACATGCGAGAAACACACTTCTGTCATCGAGGCCCTTGATCTCGTTAAGAATTTCCCCGAGATTAGCAGCGCAACATCCCTTGTGAAATAAAACCTAATCGTATCCTGCATTTTATGCCTCTCTGTGGTCTCTCCGCCTCATCCTTTCCTCTTTTCTCCTTCACCATGTCTACCACGCAGATCCACGCAAAATAGATAAGTTCTATCTTTTTTCCCATCAAAACTCAGCAAATACGCATCAGAACTTCTTGTAGTAACAATATCTCATGAAGAAGAACAAGAAAAAGGCATGGGAAACTACTAATCTTATCATCAAGTGGGTAATCGAGAGATAGAATTAATGGAGGAAATAAGTACATAATCGGATCCTCTCTTGCCTTCATCAAGATCGGCGAGGTAAAGTTTGGGTTCTTAAGTTATTTTTTTCTTGATTTCCTTTTTGATTTCACAGTAGAAATTAATCTCTCTTTATTTGTTTTTTTTTAATTGTGTTTGTATGATTTTGGGTTTTAATGGCTTACATTAATTTCTGCCGAAATTGGTTTCTAATGGTGTACGTATTTAGTTTTTTTTTTAATGGGTTTTCATTGGTCATTTTTTATTTCCACCCTTTGAAGTTTAAATGCTATTAGCTAGATGAGATGTACTTCTTCATTTCCAGAATCAGATCTCAAGTATTGATTTCCATAGATCTAATTTTTTGGTCCAAAATATATTAGATGATGTGTTAATGAAGTGGATCTGTTAATTGTATTGACAATTTTAGCAATTCATGGATATATCTCAGTTAATTTTGATTAGTTAGATTTTTTTGCAGCATAGCACTGATTTGGTATGAGATATGAACTTACTGTAATCTTTTATGTGATTCCCCTGTCATCACTGTTTCAATTTCCCATTAACTCAATTGTTCGAGTTTCCTAACTAATTGTAATCTTTTATGAGATAACGAAATATTTAGATGGAAAATGTGTATTGATGCTTGGATCATCTTGTCATTGGTTTCGTCATGTAATTTTAGAAGCAGAAGACAAGTGTATGGAAATTCGCGGAGGTTCAGAAGCAGTTCCGTCAGTCTAAATCTGGGGCTGATGGTTCCCATTCTCAAGTACCCTTGCCCTCTGGTAGTCCAAGCATTGAATTGGATCTATCCATTAATCCTCATAAACATCACAATTACCAAAACTTATCAAAAGGAAAGCTGACTTATCCAATGGAATAGTAGGTGCTTCTAATAGCATTGTTGAAGGAAGCTCACTCCCTAGCAAACCCTCTACTAATTCTGTTACTCAGAAGAATAGAAAATAAAGCAATCGTTCTCCCATAGTCAAGCAAGGTTAGCAATCAACAAGACTATCACTGTATTTGCATTCATGTACAACTTTTGTTCATTTTCCCTTTTGGTTGAAGCTGTTAGCTTAGCCACTTTTGCCCCGTGCAGACTTATCCAAGCAAGGGAGTCAGGGCTATGTTTTGCCTTCTAATTGGGTATCGCAATGTAAATGGCCAAATAGTTTCACCGCATCGCTTGATGGAAATCCTTAAGGATCGTCATTTGATGAAGCAAACTATTCGGCTAAGAATTCTCAAAATGATAATTGCAACAAAAAACAAGTCAATGCTGTGGGGAAGGAAAGTATTTTTGATACAAACAGTAAGTGGAACCGTAAATCTGTAGTTTCTTTAAAATTTTCTTTTTGTTGTTTGTCTTGTTCTCTTTAAGCTCTTCTTCAACCTTAATTTGCACAAATCATTGTTAGGATTTCAGCTTCATTATTATGTATGTTTTGCATTTTGTTGGCATCACCATCCTGTGCTAGCAAACCCACAGACAGTTAATTTTTAATTCAATACTAGTTGTTCTCATTAAGTATACACCATGAATGTGTTCTCCGTAGCTTGTAAGCTGGACCAGTGATTTGACTGAAATGATTATGCAAGTAGTTCCCAAGGGAAAAAAAAATTAAATGTTAATGCTGCATTTGCTTATTAACTTAAATTTGATATATTTCTACCTCGGTGATAAAATAAATCATCTCTTCACTTCTTGATAAATACATGTTGGAAGATGTTTTTGAGATAGTTCTTAAAGGCCTCTTCCACATGTATAGTGGACTGTATTCCTTAATGTGGCTGGAAATTGGTTTTACTGTCAACACTCAACACTAATTTTGGTTATGTTTAATTAGTGGATCCACTTTTGGGAGGAAATGAAATAAAGCCTCTGAGACAAGTTCGCTCCGAAGAAATTGACGAGGAAAGGTAAGCCGACTCGAAAAAGCTGTGTGCCGCGAGCCTTGGTAATTTCCTGACATCCTTCGCTTTGAGGTTCTTTTGTCATCAAGTTCAGATGTGTGGTCATTAGTTGTCTGAAGAGTTTATTTGGTGATTGAGTTTCTCGGAAACTGTGCCCGGCGAAGTAGTAGTCCACAATGTGAAACAAGACAATGTCCTTGGTGCAGGTCTACAAAACGAAGTTGGTGAATACAATTGTTTCTTAAATGTGATAAATTAGGTGGAGGTTGTGAAAGCATTCTCTGGAAATTTCCTAGTACTGTATTGACAGCGGCAACATCCAATCCTCTACTAACTTATGGTCAGCACTTCCCTATTGAGTATAATATTCTTTTTTGAGTTATATAGGCATTAACACTGTCCAACTTTTCTATTTGATACAGGAAAGAGAAAGGAGGACCAAGATACAGGAGGAGGATGCTTCAATTCAAGTTGTAAATTTGTAGTACGTAAAGAACGTTTGCCTTTTTGCTTCCCATGTCCTTATGCAGACCTCCTTTGGCAGGTTGTTCATACTTTGCAGCACGGTCTATGGCAGAAGAAGGTTAACATATTTTATGTCTATACACCCACATCAACTCAAACGTACAGAGGGCCGTGGATGTAGATCTTAAAGACTAAATTGTGATTCTCGATGATACTCGGTATGCACCTAGCTCACATAGATCCTTAACAATATTCTTGTAATGGAACTTTGTTAACATTCACTGTACAAATATCATTGTAGGTAGGTGCATCTTACATTTAGTTGTAAAGAATGTAAAGAGTGAATTACAGTGAGGAAGACAATTTATACATAAAATTTTCATTTTTGATATACTTGAAAACAAAGTTATAAAAGCTGATGTTGCTGCCATTGAAATAGATGATGATGAGCGCCAGTTCATATGGTATTTTTTTTTTTACTTTTAGATTTAATGCTCTCCGTTTTATTTTTGTCGGTTTTCTTATGCACTGGACTTGTCCACTTTGCATTGGCTCTCTTACAATGTATTTTATTAAGTAGTATTGTTAGTATCTCTAAGTGTGAAGGTAAACGTTTGATATTTAAGTTAAACTATGTAGGATGTTTCTCCAAACTAAAGACTTCAAGTTAAACTTGTTTGAAGTTGGGAGTTGTGTTAGTGTCTGAAATGGTGATAGTTCAGTTCTTATATTAACATGCACCATTGTCAACTAGCCCGTAGTGTATTGTTGTCTATGTGCTTCAGGTTCAACTGATTTTAATTCCTTCGTTCTTGTAAGTCAAGACAATGTCTAGTTAACAAATGGACTCCTTGATATCTTGTCTGAATTTTAATTCGAGTTGTAATAAATGGGTCCAGTACATTCTGTTTGTAGTCTCCCTTCAGTTTATTAATCTTACATATCTTGAGGATGTTGTTAATGTGAGTGAGAATCCTTGCAGGGTTTAAGCAATGTCTCTTGCTGTGTCACTTGCCTTATCGAGGAGAAGGACGTTACTGTCTCAAACTTGGGGGACTGCATGGCTGTTCTGTGTAGAGGTGGACTGCGTGGCTGTTCAACTTGCCCGTAGTGTATTGTTGTCTATGTGCTTCAGGTTCAACTAATTTTAATTCCTCTGTTCTTGTAAGTCAAGACACTGTCTAGTTAACAAATGGACTCCTTACTAATCTTACATATCTTGAGGAAGTTGTTAATGTGAGTGAGGAATACTTGCAGGGTTCAAGCAGTGGCTCTTGTTGTGTCACTTGCCTTATTGAGGAGAAAGATGTCATCGTCTCTAACTTGGGGGACTGCATGGCTGTTCTGTGTAGAGGTGGTGTGGCTGATGCTCTCACGAGGTAGCTTAAAGCTTGACAAGCAGGTGAGCGGCAAAAAATAAAGCGTGGTAGTTTACGGTTTACTCAAACTTTACATCCGGAAGGGCTTTTTTACGTTTTTCGTCATAGTTCTTTTCATGGATTATTGGGAAAATATTTCTTTGAATCATGAGTTAGGTTTTGATGATATTTCAGAACCTTAAACTTTCAATACATTGAACACCTATCAAATTCTTTCTAGTCCATAAGAACTCTCTTTCATTTTCTCACCTTGATTTGATTATTTTGATTTTGCAGACATTGGAAGAGAAAATTCTTTCTAGTCCATAAGAACCCTCTTTCATTTTCTCACCTTACTTGATTTGATTATTTTGATTTTGCAGACATTGGAAGACAACTTTGTCAACGTATCAGATTCGGTTTTTCGTTGAAGACGATTTGCACTGTTGGAGTTATAATAGTGTTTTAACATTGAGGGTGGTTTCTATGCCAAGTTTGGAACTGGTAATTTTGTTTACATTGTCGGTTGCCATGTTTTCCATAAGTTTTGCTTAATGTGGTTTTCGGTGAGCATCAGATTGCATATGTAAAAACTAGTTTCTACCACAAGCACTCTTTCTCTTTTCCCGAGATCTTCCTTATCTGATTGCATATGTTGATTAAAATAAAACCGTTTTATCTGTAGAATTAATTTGCAAGTGGATGTCATGTCATAGCGTAGTCTGATCATTGCTGTTATTGATATTGCTATTGCAGAGACACTCGAGGCCTTCCCAATGAAAACACATACATGCCAAAGGAACAGAGGAACTGTCAATAGTGAGAGCTTAGTAAGTACTGACTCAGATATCATGTGTCCTGCTACCCATCCCTCGGTGACATCCTAGTTCTCATGTGTCCTCTATCTTAGTATTTTAGCCAGTTTTTCTTTTTAATATACAGTGATTGTGTTGTACTGATGTGAGTGCACAAATATGTTCCAAGTTTTCTACTGTCTTATTTGGTTAACCAGAAGAGGTGGATGAATTTTGTAGTTGGATGTTTTGGATACAATATTAATAGTTATTTTCAAAATGCCATCTTTATTTTTGCATTATGGTACTCTTCCTCTAGCCTCGGATTATTGGCCGGATCTTATGTTGGTTGAATTCTTTACCAACGTCACAACTAACACCGGCTCAAACACTGTACCAACAAAAGTATAGTGGATAGAACTCTTGACCATCGAAACATCGGGTGGTTAGAATCCTTACCCAACATCACCTTGGTTGAACTCTTTACCAACGTCACAACTAACACCGGCTAAAACACTCTATGAACTAAAATTTAGTGGAAACAACTCTCAACCAGCAAAACATCGGGTGGTTAATATCCTTAGCCAACAATATAAAACACCTTCACCAATCGATATTTAGTGAGCTAAATCCTTTAGCAAGTGACAACGTTAATAACGGGCCATCTCTACCAACAAGTATTAGTCTTCAAAGAACAACTATTTTCATGAGTAAAATATTTCAAAGAACAAATGCTTACGTGCTCTACCAACCGTAATCACCAAGTTATTGGAAAATTGTACCGACTAAAACTTCAATCGCTACATTATAGTAGAAAGATATCTATTCCAGTAGCATGGCTGGTACAGGTCTTTAGCAAATAAGGCTTCAGCCACAGAGCGTATCTGCTGCCATGTTGGTTGCTAAAGAGCTTCAACCTCCAAAATCGTCCCTGTACCAACTGAATCTGACTAGATGCTAAATCCCAATTTTCTTGTAGTGACAATGTACTTTGCCTCGAGGGGTGGGAGTTCTAAGATCTTCCAGTAAAGGTTTGTTTGGTTTTTTGCCTCTTCCACTAATCAAGAAAACAAAAGATATTAGCTTAAACAAAATAGGCCAAGTCTAATTTTGGGGACCATAGTATAGTTCGGTTAACAAATATTTTTTGAGAACAAACCGAACTCAACATTGGTAAATGTTAATGAAGAGTTCGGTTTGTCATAATTTTTGTCAAAAAGAGTTCGGTTACATTTTTTTCTTCGGTAAAGTTCGGTTACTTTCTAAGGTTACATTTTTATGCGAACAAACCGAACTCAATAGGACTGTTCGGTTACATACAAACTCAAATTAGCAGGCAAAATAGCGGAGTTCGGTTACATGTACAAAAACAAATTGTTGTAAAAAAATTTAAGTTCGGTTAGAAAAAAAAAATTTGGCTGCTTTGCGATCTAACCGAACAGGTAGTTCGGTTACGTAGTTTTGATACCTAGAGAACCGAACTGTTCTTCGTGTTCTTCCTTTCAGGAAGTTCGGTTAACAAACTAGGGTTTTTTTGAAACTCGACCTAACCGAACTATGCATCAGAATCGCCATTTGAACCCTATTTTGATGATTTCTATTCATTTAAACGAATCAAAATCAAATTAAAAGCAATGGGTTTGTTGCAAAATACCTGCGAATCGGTCCCATGGCGAGAATCGGGCTTCGACAACCGTCTATTATACCGGATTATGGCTTCACTTGGTTGTTCAACTTCTTTTGAATCAAAATCGCTCGGCTGATTTGCTAGATGTCCCAATCGAGGACCTTCTCCTTGAAGTCTTTTGGTTTGCTTTCGAAGAACCATTGTTATAGTCGATTGATTAATCGACGATGAAATTTTTTTGAATCGACGATTAATCGATGGAGTCGATGAAGACGATGTTGTATTTGGGGAAGAAGAGAAGCGAATAGGGAGATTGTGTTTTGAAAGAAACTGTTTTTTGTTTTTGTTTATTTAGTTTTAGGTTTTGTTTTAGATTATTAGGTTAGGGTTAATTTTAATTAGGGTAAGGGACAAATTGGTAATCTCATGATTTTTAGGACATCCCTTAACATTGTAGGGTAGGGGCCTTATAAAACAATGGTCCCCCAAAAAAAGGCTGGTCCCCAAAAAACGGTTCATAATTTTTTTGTTGAGCTTGGTGGATGGACAAATATGTTTTGGAAAATTTCTTGTTTGGTCCTAAGCCCATATAAGGTTATTTATAGTAGGGTCCAACCAGATTTTACCCTTATCCTAGGGTCCAAAGTTTTTTGAAAACATGGAAATGACTAATATACCCTACTGTTTAAACACGTGTGAAATAACATACTTCTACCAAATCGAGATTTTATTTTATCTGGAGGTCCAAATTTAATTAAAACATATAAAGGGCCACAAATTTGAGTACATATCTGCTACAATGTTTACAAATTTGAGTACATATCTGCCACACTGCTTACAAATTTGAGTACATATCTGCTACACTTTATTTCAGTATTCCATATATGTACTTTTGGATTATACAAAAAAAGTGATAAAACTATAAAAAATAACAAAATTAGCAATAGACTTCTATCCCACGATCCCATTTCTCCTTAAATTTCCCATACAAACACCACCTGCAAAAAAAGGTTCAACATTTATTAGGCTATAACGTTCGGAAATCGACTTCAGAGAAACCAAAACCAATTCAAAGGAGTATTTTTCAGTATGTCATATATGTACTGCTGATTCATAATAAAAAATAAGTAATATCGAATCTATGGGAAAAAAAAAAGAATTGCACACTTTTATTTCAGTATTCCATATATGTACTTCTGCATCAAACAATAAAAGTGACAAATCTATACAAAAATCAAAGCAAGATTCTTCCGTATGCCATAGTATTGCAGTATTTTTCAGTATGCAATATATGTACTTCTGAAACTCTTGTATTTCAGTATTCCATATACGTACTTTTGGATAAAACAAAAAAATAAATAATAAAACTATGAAAATTAACAAAATTTCAGTATGCCATCTATGTACTGTAGTATATTTCAGTATGCCATATATAAACTTCTTAGACACTTTTATTTTAGTATTCCATGTATGTACTTCTGGGTCAAACAAAAAAAAAGCTAGAAAACTATAACAAAAAATAACAAAATCAAAAAGCAACATTTTTCAGTACAAGAAAAATCTCCAAAACTATAAAAAATAACAAAATTAAAACATTATTTTTCAGTACACCATATATGTGCTGCTGATTCATAGTCTAAAAATCGACTGCATGTGAAATGCATGTAATGAATCTATAAAAAACAGAATCGAAACACTTCTATTTCAATATCCCATATATGTACTCCTGGATCGAACAAAAAAGATCTCCAAAATTATAAAATAACAAAATTAAAACATTATTTTTTAGTACGCCATATATGTACTGTTGATTCATAATATTAAAATGAGTTGCATGTTTAAAACAAGTAATGAATCTATAAAAAAAACTGAATCGAAACACTTATATTTCAGTATATGGAATATCTACTTTTGGATCGAACAAGAAAGATCTCCAAAACTACAAAAATAACACAACTAAAGCATTATTTTTCAGTACGCCATATATGTACTGCTGATTCATAATCTAAAAATCAGCTGCATGTGGAAAACAGTCAACGAATCTACGAAAAACAAAATCGAAACACTTTATTTTAATATTGCTTATACGTACTTCGGAATCAAATAAAAAAAAAGTCTCCAAAACTATGTTTACGCCAATACTGCATATACGTACTGTTGGTTCATACAGAAAAACACTCCGAAACAAATCTAAAACCAACCAAATGAAATTGGTATAATCAAATCTATCAATGAAATCAACGACAAAGCGAAATAATAGATAGAACATCGAAATCAAACTTCCAAAAACACAAACACACATCATATAAATCTATATATATAATAGATAGAACATCATAAGGGAACTACCAAAAAACGAAATAAAAAATTGGAAACATCATGAAATCAATCAAATATTCATGAATCGGTTGAAAAACAAAACAAAAACGAAAAACAATTAGAGATAAGACTACATAACATACACAAAACCACGAAACGAACTTCAAAACCTAGTTTCGGAGAGGTGATTTAAGAGCGTGATGAGAGAAAGAGGAGAGAGAAGAAAACGAGATCGATTATGTTGAAAAGGAAAATGACTAGCTTATATATCTTCTACCATACAAGGTTATTTAAGGCATTTTAAAAATGTGAAGCCATGTTCCCGCACGTGTATTGGACTAAGGGATAAGAATTTGGGTCCATTATTTTTTTTTTTTAATTATGGACCTCCGGTTACTGGGCTTTAATGGGTGGACCTGCCACTAACTAAGAACACTATAATAGTACCTATTGGTAATTCTTACATATGTTTTTCCACTATGGGAAAAGAAGTCAACAAATGAATATTACTACCGCGTTCTTGAATCGCCCGCGAAGTACCTCTTACTTTCAAACAAGTACACGAGAAAACGTTGATCTATGGCGTATAATATTAATTATTATATTATATAATTTTATAACTACTCAAAGCAATGATTACTGCCTCCCATTTCAAATATTTAAATCTATTTCCCCTGAACAAATGATTGATGTTCCCCACTTACACATATTATAATTTATTTTTTTGGTCATTCAACAAATTTCAATTCATTTAAATTAAAATAATTTATCTTTTTGGTCATTCAATAATTTAGTTCATAGAGTGTTTTAGCCGGTGTTTGAGTAGT